>QAXH01006450.1:46170-65525 GCA_004335635.1 Chloromonas sp. AAM2 | reverse complement strand
GATCTGGCTGGAAAAACCTTGCAGGTAACAAATTGTCCTGTTGTCATGGGGACCCAAACTATAACAGATTGGGGGGCCACAACACCACTACCTCCAAAACCATCAACCCTGCCTATCCAACCGCCTTGTTCGTCTTCGTCTTCTGTCCTCCCTTGGCCTGGGCGCGGGTAGTCATGCCAGTGCGCCCTCCGGGGGATGCACCAAGGGAGCCGCTGCCCAGCGCGGTTGTTGATGCTGGCGCTGCCACCGTGGCGGCTGCTGCCTGATGTGCTGGCCAAGCATGTGACCACCTCTTACTTTGGCCTGGCCCTTGCAGGTGTTTGCCACAGCAAGTTGGCTTACCAGCATGCACAGCCTGAAGAGGTGGACACGGGGGATCGCAATGCTCGGTCTTCTTCAGGTGGCCCCTTGGCCTTGTACAGTCAGCGGCGGGAGGCAGGCCTCTACCGACCAGACCCACGCCAGGAGCTCACAACAGCCATGCTGCAGGCAAGCACATAGTGCAAGGCTCCATCACACAGGGCACGGGAGACTTCGCGGCTGACAGTTTAGTGTGTTCACTATCAAGCTGTGCATTGTCCTGCGGTTGCATCAAACAAGCGGTCCACACGATGCACCATAGGCATGCGACTGTGCCAGTGTTTGGAGCCACAGCAGGAGCCAGGCTGGATGACAAAAGATCACGTCTAGATGGCCATTTTGAGTTTAGAGATGCCGAACACGTCTAGATGACCTTTTGAGTTTAGTTTTGGCAGGCAACAGGGAACTGAACATACACAGCGCAAGGTTTTCCTGACCGCCTGCAGGAATTGTGGGATAATCTTCACACGGGCGGCGTCCAGAGGCCTCGCAAGAACCGCAGCATGCCAAGCTCTGGCCTGACCATGGTCGACGCCTACCAGCAGGGCGCGCCCTATGGACATCACCACCTAACACACAAGCACGCAGGCAAGCCGCATGTCAGCTCATCACGCCATGCAACCGGCCAGAAAACGGGCGGTTTCTGGTCTGGCGTGACAAGTCTGCTTGGCGGCAGGGATGCCGGGACGACAGGGCCGGTGGCGCCCCTGCACCCAGGGCCGCATGTGAATGGACTGTACATGTACGGGGGCGTGGGAGTGGGCAAGACAATGCTTATGGATGTGTTCGTGGGGACAGCCACTCCTGAAATGCAGGTGAGAGGCAGGGTTTGGGTTGGCTGTGGCAGGACAGGCATAGGCACCACCAGACTCATGGGAAGGAGTCAAGGAAAGGATGAGGTGGCTTGGAAGGAGGCACACGGCGTGCCTGGTACAAGGCAAAAAGGAGTTCAGACGTGTAGCAGTCCTGGGGCGTGCCTGCTGGTCGTGGGGTGTAAGGTGTTGACGCTTCGCTACATAAAGTCATGTTGCCATTTCTAACTTGTTATGCCTCTTTGTGCCGCACAGGTGCTTCGAACACACTTCCACGACTTCATGTTGGTGGTGCATGACAAGCTGCGGCAGTACAAGGGCGACGCGGACCCGCTGCTCAGGGTGGCGGACTCAATTGCAAAGGTGAGCAGTACGTATGAGTGGACCCGCTGCTCAGGGTGGCGGACTCAATTGCAAAGGTGAGCAGTACGTATGAGTGGACCCGCTGCTCAGGGTGGCGGACTCAATTGCAAAGGTGAGCAGTACGTATGAGTGTGGCGCAAAGGGAGCGGAAAGTAGCAAGGTTCAGAGTCAAGTGTTGAAACAAAATGGGAAGGGGACAACCAATATGATTTGAAGGACATGACCATTGCAGGGACATTGAGGGTGACACACCAGAGCATCATTTCACAGCTGACATGCCATGGCATTGGTTGTTGCTTGTTTGACCTGCTTCACCCGTATCGTGTTTTTGACTGCGCAGCGCTCCCATGTTCTGGCGCTGGACGAGTTCTTTGTGACCGACGTGGCCGACGCCATGATCCTGTCACGGCTGTTCGGGCGGCTGTGGGACCGTGGTGTGGTGCTGGTGGCCACCAGCAACAGGCACCCGGACAAACTGTATGAGAATGGGCTGCAGAGGGCGCTGTTCCTGCCCTTCATTGCACGCCTCAAGGTGGGCTAGGCAGGGATTGCGTTCCACATCACGTTACCACCATCCTGCATGACTTGTCACATGCTCTGCCCAGAATTATAATCAAAAGCATGTTCATCATCTGCATTATAACACATGTCAATTATAAGGTTATCAAGTGAAGCAGCACACTCATCAGTCTATGTATAGATTGCATGCAACAGGAGTGCACGACCAGTGCCTGGCTTCCCATGCCCAGCATGTCACTAAGAACCATCTGCACCTTGACCCATGCCGGCGAAGTGTGCCTTTCCTCGCCTTCTTTGCCCTGACACCCTTGCCTGCCGTATCGCCTTGTGTCTGACCCAGGCTGAGTGCCAGGTGCACGACATGGCCTCCACCACCGACTACCGGCGCCTGGCGCACCACCAGAGAGGGCTGTACTTCGTGACAGGCGACAGGTGGGGACAGGCAAGGACACTGCTCAGGCAACCATGGCCCTGCGCTAAGGGCTCTCATGCCACAGTGACAAAGCTCTTTCTAGGCTTGCATTGAACGTCTGGTCTGGGACTCGTCAGCCCATTCAAAGCGTAGGAAACGTTGAGCGCTGCAGCTCTCATGTGTTTTGCGAGCATCATGTGCTCCATGCCGCACACTGCCACACGCACCGCAGGGAGCGCGACCTCCATGACGAGTGGCTGGACTGTGCGGAGGGGGCGCCGGTGCAGGCAGTGCCCCTGGACGTGAGGATGGGCCGCACCATCACCGTGCAGCAAGCAGCAGGTGGGGCGCATGGCAGGCCACATGGCTGCAGGTAGGACAAATGAGGCAATGCAAGGCACATACTGAG
Organism: Chloromonas sp. AAM2; assembly: GCA_004335635.1. Taxonomy (NCBI): domain Eukaryota; kingdom Viridiplantae; phylum Chlorophyta; class Chlorophyceae; order Chlamydomonadales; family Chlamydomonadaceae; genus Chloromonas; species Chloromonas sp. AAM2. Next base: position 62,650 of record QAXH01006450.1, on the reverse strand, counting down.
AAGGAACCTTGTCTGGCAGGGGGTGGAGACCCAGTATTTGGGCCCAAAGCAGAATGTTTGTCGCCAGGCTGTCAGGACTCTTGCCAGGGTTGTTTTGTCATCTCACCAATGCCTCTCATGCCCTGTCACACATGTTCACGAGTTTGTGATTATGTGCTTATGTGCACAGGCAGCTGTGCTATGATGACCTTTGAGGAGTTGTGCGGGCGCCCCGTGGCGGCGGCGGACTACCTGGCGATAACAGAGGTCCGTTTGTTCAGACACAGTTGGCACAGCTGCTCATTGCTCAGACACAGGGGCTGCAGCACAACACGTTTGGCAGGACCTCTCTCCAGCAACTTGACCTTGATTCATTCTTGGTGACAACAAATTGATCCACACGCTGTTACCCCTACCTTCGTTCACATTTGGTTTGCCATCGCCTCGCGTTGCCCTGCAGCGTTTTAACACCCTGGCAGTGAGCGGGGTGCCCGTCTTCACCGGCGCCAACCGGTCCTCGGGCTATAGGTTCGTCACGCTTATAGACATCATGTACGAGCACAGGTGAGAGGTGGCAAGGCATTTGACAATACGGCAGTTTAGTGTTGAGGTGAGCTGCAGGCTGAGATGAACTCACAGGGCATTGAGGAACCTGTATGGCTGGCAGTTTAAACCATGATCCCAAAGCATCTCTCTTGAATCCATTGGCGCTCTCCTGAACGCCCCTGAACACTGAACAATCCTGAACATGCCCAGTCGCTCACTTAACCAGCAGCTGACTGGGGTCTGGGGTCACTCAACCAGCAGCTGACTGGGGTCTGGGGTCACTCAACCAGCAGCTGACTGGTGAGGACTGAAAGGTTTGGGAAGCCACAGATGCAAGTGCACAATGCGCAGCCCAGGCAAGACACAACTTCCTTCTACCTTCTTTCTTCGTGAACAACATGAGATGCTCCGTTTGGCATGGAGGGACCAGTTTCAGGCCATGCAATCATCCCTTCACTCCTGGAACAGCTGTGCGCTGACGTTACATCTGGTTTGCTGCATGCAGGATGCGGATGCTGATCTCAGCGGATGCATCCCCCTTTGACCTGTTCCAGCATGTCGTCACCCAGGTAAGCGGGTATCAAGTGATTGGCAATCAACGCGTGCTCGTCCGCCTCGCTGGAAGTCCACACATCACTCTGCCTACGATGGTTTGCTCTCCTTCCAAATCAACCACACCCTCGACGCATTTCATCTGACATGTGCACAACAAGTTTAACTATCGCATACCATCCCTCTCCTGTTACCTCTCCTTACTGACGTCCACTGTTTTGCCTGTCGTGTTCTCCTTCCAGGCCGACATTTCCGCTGACCCTTCCCTCAAGAATAAGCCTGACATCATCGTGGATGACAACCTAGGGTTTGCAAAGGTAGGTCAACGCCGTGGCCCTGCGTCTGACATGCAGATTGAGAAACATAACAATCTGTTTGAGGACCAGTATTCAAGGGACGTGGCGTTTCAACAAGCCCCGTTTGTGGAAACAGGATTGCAGCATGTACCAGCAAGCCCACACGAATTGACAGGCTTGGACAAGCCCTACCATAAGACACAACCACACTACCCTGCTTGTCTGCCTGTGTGAAGGACCGCACCATCAGTCGTCTGTTGGAGATGCAGTCGCTGGAGTATCTGGTGGCCTATGCAAAGCTGCACAACCCACAGAACCTCCTGGCTCTCGAGGTCAGTGAACAGGGGGGCCTGGGCTGGGGCTAGAAGGAAGCGGTTCAAGGTGCACAAAGGTGCGCCATGCAGCAAGCAAAGCCAAAGGAGGGAGGATGGCGCAGTTTGCGTGCATGACCATCTTTCGTGCATCTTTCATCTTGTCCGAGGCTCAGTAGATTCTAGCTAGCTGCAAGATTATAGGCAGCATGGTATCACGCACACAAAGTATCATAACCTTGGCCCTTTGGATGGTTTGTCAGTCTTGTCTTAGGCTTGGTACGATTGCACCTATCTTGAAGCGACGGGGTTACTGTTCAATCTATCTCCTTATGCAGCATGGGGTCCATCCAGAATATCATCCACCTTGTCCCTTGTGAGTGCAGGAGGCACAGGCGAAGGCAAAGGCAGCTGGACATAACTAAAGAGCCATTACAGGCTGTGGGGACGGCCTCCAGGCTCTCAGCTGCACGTCCTGGCATCGACATCACTGTGTTGTTTTGAAGATGTCGTATTGCAGGCAGCTCCGTGTCAAATGGGTATGCCTGCCGCCATTGCCGGCGAGGCACTACCATGCGAGCCGGTGTCCAACTCCCAGGCGTTAGGCTCTGAGCATTTGCATGAGTCAAATGCCCATAGGCGCACAACGTGATATTCCTGGAATGCTGTTTGTGGCATGCATGCCTGCATGCATGCTGATTGTGCAGGCACATGCTGCCAATGTTTTCTGTGGCATGTATGCAAAGTTATTCGTGTTTATTGGTGTGCCGATAACCGGTCTGCATGGATATGTCAGCGTATACGATGGTGTTGCAGGCAGAAATGAGTATATGTTGGGTACAAATGCATAGACATGTATGCACTCTCCAACGTCTGCGCTTCAGACACTGGATTCAAAACAGACAGTTTAACCCAGTGCCTGTCTTGATCTGACTTACAACAGGCTACTTGGTGTTCTTGTGGGGGGTGGGGTGGGATTCATTCATGCATCCGGACCTGCATTGCAAACTAGCGTGCGTTGCATGCACAAGTGGGCGTCAAATGGCATCAGTTAAGGGCCCGTGTCTGCTGCAATGCATTCATGCTTCCATTACGATTTCTACCCAGCGGTTTGTCCCGTGTGGACTGGCTAGCAGCTCTCGTTCCTCTTTGAGCCATGCTTCAGCCAAGGCCAAGGTTGTGCTGTTCAGACAACGGACCATGCATTAAGAGTGATTGCGGGTGGGGAGTGCGTTGATTGATTAGCTGTGCGGTGTGCATTTCTTCTTGTCATGGCAGCTCATATTCAAATCGCCACCAGGTCAATCTCTGCCGATTGAGTGTCAGTGCCACATTACGGAGGGCATCGTCCGAACCTGCTGGCAACAAGTTCTGCTAGCAGTTAACTCGGAGATGGGTTCTCGGGTGTGACCTACATTACGCGGCATGTGTCTAGTGCCCAATGAAGCGCTGTGGCTGTCTCAGTCGGGAGGTGGAGGGCTTGGCTACCTCCCCAAGGAGGCGGCTGGCCACCAGGTCAATCAGCGTGCTGCATGTTTACTCAGACACGTTTCTACGTGGTCAGACCTGCCTGTGTCCTGGGCTTTTCAAAGTTTTGAATTCACCGATCTGATATATATCATTCATCTTGAGGGGTTATTGGATGGTGACCTGCTGAGGTAGGCTCTACCATGCACGCAGGGGCAATGCTACCTTGCGTGAGATTTTGGCTGCGCATTTAGTATGATGTAGATGTCTTGAGCTATAGCGTGCTACTCAGGTGTAGCTGACAACTGTAAGCTTTCTTCTGTCCATCCTTTAGCTGACATGCAAACAACACTGCTATGAGGCGGTTGGACTGGAAAAGCGATTCCCACGTGACTTGAACGTGCTGGGAGGATCTCCCCATTCACCAATGGGTGTGAGCACAATAACCTTCAAGGTCAAGGTGTTCCTTAGCGCAGGCCTAAGCAAGAGCCTTACATGCATGGTTCTTCTCTCCGCTCGAGTCGAGCCAAGGCCTGTGACTGCCATCCCTAGGCTTCAAGGGAATAGGCAGTGGCGCTCATGCATCTGTTCAAGGTACCCTCAAAAGGCCTTATGTTTGTCGACGGCACCAGTGGTAGCTCATAAGGTGACCTGCCTCTACGGCCGCCTGGACCAGGGCTCAATCAGGTACTCTGTGGAGGCTCGCACTCAGCTAATGGCATTTCTTTGAACAGTGCGTTCGCACAGCAGGGCATTCAACAGAGCAGTCAAGCAGGTGTAGCAGATGCACGGAAGAGTGAGCATACATTCAGCGGCTGTGCAAGAAACCCAGGGCATGACAGAGACATGACGACTGCTTGTTTGTTTGTGACGCGAGAACAGCTGTGTGCCTGACGTATGGATGTGAATTGACTTGATGGGGCTGCAGAAAGGACTGTCAGCAGGCCGCGCCGACGTGCCTGCTGTGGCCGACGTGCCTTAGTCTCTTGTGGCACCCTCTTGTGCTAATGCGTCACCAGGCAGCAATTGACCTGCGGCTACTGGGCGCGCAGTCCTTCCAGTGCACTTCGCTGATCGACGGCTCTCAGGGGCATGAAATCACCGTCAGCGAGGCGGAGAAGGCCTACGCGCGGCTCAGGGAGGCTTGCAGCTACGTGGGTTCTGAAGGATGACTACGTCATAGACAGGTGAGCATCGGGCTCACCTGTCCAAGGCCTGGCACAATGTCGCATACCAGGGAAGGTGCGACTACCTAACATCATCAGAACGTGACGCTGCAGTAGTGCTGGCCGCCTGGCCTCGCGTCTTGCCCACGTGCTTTGTGTTTGAAGGGCGGCGTGCTGGGTCATGGCATGTGCTGTCAGGCAGGTAGGAGATCAAGAGTGCAAGGATTGGGTGTGCGTGTTCCAGGGAGAGATGAAACATGCCGTGCTGCCAATGTTGCTGCCTCTGCGAGCACTGCAGTGTCGTTGCAAAGCGTGCCTAATGCCTTATGTCACGCACACTGCAACTGCACACCTGTCTGCCTGCCTGCAGGCTGGGCAACACGCCTGTGGCTGTCAACTACGCCCCGGCTCCTGGCGACCGAAGCCGGCCAAGGGGTTTTACCTCAACGCTCCCACGCAAAGCTCCAGTGCCCTGCCACCTGGCACCGGCCAGCGGGCAACGGCACTGCTCGCAGGTGGTGCTCGGCGCATCTGAACATCTGGCATATCAGCGGTTGAATTGCGAAAGAGCTGCGGAAGGATGTTCGCACCGTCTGCAGCCGTCACCCACGCATGCAAGCGTGGCCTCAGGCATGCAGATACAGGCCCAAGACCCCAGCTTCTTTAGAGTTGCAGACCAAAACAATGCATGCAGTAGCAGGTTCATGCCCATGCGTGCAGATGCAGACCCATGCCAGCATGTCATTGGCCAGCATTTGTAACCTTTGTTTTTGCCGCTATCTGTCTTTCCGTGGCACGGGCTACTGCAGTGTGCAAATTAACTGACGTGATTGCTGGACATTGTCTCTATATAGGCTTCTACCTGGGCATGCAATTGCCATGCCTGCTTGGGTGCGGCCCAACCAGAACTCTCCCGTAGCGTAGCACGGTCTACCGCGCTAGTGCATCTACCAGACGTCCTAACCACAAAAGGTGCTCAAAAAGGGTCCGGCCAAGACCATGAGCGAGGTCAGGTAGGCTTGCCTGGCCCTCTATTCAGTTACTGTTGGGTTCTGCATCATGCGCACATTTGTTCTGGTCATCACCGACATCATCACTGCTGTCGCTTTCCCGCTTCCTATGCAAACTGTTACGAGGGGATGTCAAGAGCGGTGGATCCCCACCCTGCCCTGCAAACACCCCTGCATGCAGTGCTGAGCGCGAGATGCCTCTGTGGGGCAGTTTGTGGCTGGAGGGGCTGCGCTTGGAGCTGGTCGGGCTGTGTGTGGGGCTCTCAAGACCCATGTCCTCTGCCAAGGCCTCAACAGCCTGCACATGCGCCTCCTGTTGTGCATGTATCCTTGCCAGGTCATCCATCAGTGCTCTAGCCTGTATAGCCTCAGGGCTATCAGCGCCACCGCTGCCACCACCAACAGCTTCAGCAGCGGCACCAATGCCGGCTGCAGTTGGGATGATGACGCTCAGCCGCTTGACTGCAGGTTCAGATGCAGGCGCTGATTGCTCCTCCTCCCCCTGTTGCAATGTGTCTAGGCCAGCGATGTCATGGGCGGTGTGTGTGATCATTTCCAGGATGGCCTGCATGCGCTCAAGTTCCTCCTGTAAATCCACAGGCACAAGCAAGCCCACGTTGATGACATGCTCCAGGTGTATAACACATACATTGGGGGTCTGGGTATGTCCGACAAAAGGTTCATGATGCTTGCCAGTTCAAGCCATCATCGGATTGCCAGAGCGCGCAACAACATGCCAGCACACTGTGCCAGACTGTTGTGTGTCTCGCTATGACAGCGGAACACCCTATGGCAAGGCATCGCCATGACACAGCACATGATCATCAATCGCCCTGGGACCGCTGTGCTCCAGATCACCGGTCTGCCCTGTCCCCCCCCCACCCCCTACTGGCCTGTACCTGCAGCATGGTGTTGTACTGGTTCTCCGCCACCCAATGCTGCCGCGCCTCCGCAACCTCCGCCGCCAGCTCGCTGCGCAGCCCCTGCTCCTTGGACATGGCACCGGACATCACGCTGTGCCTGTACAGGCCAAGCAACAGAGGGGGGGACATCAGTACAGCGCTCTTAGTGCTGGTACAACTGGAAGTTGTGCCAATAATGGTGTCCATGGCACTAGTGCTGGCATGGGTAGCATCCGTGGCAGGGTCATGATTGTCGTGATAATGGCCAAAACACAAAGACACAAGGCCGACCAGTGCCTCTGACTCAGTCCTTAGCCCGGGCCATCCTGTAACCGTCTGGCCATACCTTGGTCATTAACAGGCCTTTGAAAAGGTAAAAGGTTCAGGCAAACTCTCCACAGGTTGGGCGACAAAAAACCATTGAAAGCAGGCACAACACAAAAATGTGTGTGCAATGTCAAACGAGTTTGCCTACGGCTAGCCCTTGGCATACGCTCACCTGTGCTGCAGTTCATCCATGTTCTGTTGCATGGCCCTCAGCGCTGAGACTAGCTCCATGCGTGACATCATTTCCACGCCCGAGTACATGGGCCGCTCGTCACCTGCACGTGACAGGGCACATGACGTAATGTGGCATCATGTGACATGTGATAAGGCCCAGCGCAGATGTGATGGGGCACACGAACTGTTCAACATGGCAAAAAGATGAACAATTGCTCTGGCACGTCACATCCGTGACTACTATATCTGCCCACTCTCTTCTACTCAGATGTCTCCGCAATCTAGCAGTGTCGTAACAACAGTGCGGCTGAAGATTTCTGCATCTGATCGAAAGAAATGCCTCCTCATTGCGTGCCTGTGTAATGCACCCCTCTCTGCATGACAGACTACTCACCGGGCACATGCAGCACAGACCCAGCCGGCGCCCCCGCGGGCTGCAGTGTCCATGTGTGCGAGGGCACAGAAAGACCCATGCTGTAGCCCACTCGCGTGCTCAGCATGGCGGGCTCGGGCGCCGGGGCGAGCTGCGGCGGGCCCTGGCCCGGCTCGTAGTTCAGACCCAAGCTCATGGCTCCGTTGGGCCTCATGCCGCCTGTACCAGGGCTGTCAGGCCGCCGATGCTGGATGCCCTTCTGCGGCGTGGCTGTGATGAGCCGCACTTTGAACGCCCCTGCAGGCTGGTCGGCCTGTGGCTGATACACATTGTGTCGCAGCACTGCAGGCTCCCCACCCACTTGCTGCTGCAACACTAGCGGCGACGGCCCAGCTACATCCGCCTCACTCAATGGTAGCTGCGATGGCAGCAAGCCACCACGGTGGTTGCGAGGTGGAGAGCCGCCGGCTCTTGAAGACGCACCAATCGGCTGCCACTGCATGCTTGCTGCATGCGCGGCTGCGGCCGCATCACCACCACCACTGCTGGTCGCACCCTCGCCCTTTTGCTGCTGGTAGCTTCGTCGGACACGTTCCTGTGCCTCATGCAGCTGTTGTGCGCCCCATTGCGCCGGCCGCCGAGGTGCATCTGCGGGAACCGGTGCTGCCGCACCGGCCGTCCCCCGCAAGGCCTGGCCGTGAAGCACCTCCATGGAGCTCACACCAAACACCTCTGCCGGGATGGTGAACTGAGGTTCCTCCACACCCCAACGAATGGGCGCTGCAGGCCTTGCACTCAGCGGCCTGACCGCATCGGACCCCGTTCCGGCCGCACACCTGCTTGGCGGACTGCCCGGTGCGCCCTGCTCTTGCGGAAAAGCCGCTACCGCGCCAAGCTGAGGTGCAGAGCCTTCCGGGGGAAGGTAGCTGGCGTGCAGACGGGCAAACGTGCTGGGAAGCCGATCGCCGCTGGGGGCAGCACTGGCCGGACGTGCCTTGCTGTCTGTGTCACCAGGTGTCGATGGATGTGTGGCGGGGACGAGGGCGCTCAAGGGCCGCAGCGGCCGCAGCGGGGCGTCCCCACTGACCATTGTATGCACTTTGACAGCGGCCCGGCCAGGTACAGGCAGCCTCGGGGGCACAAAGCTTGGCTGCATCGCATAGTTTGACTGCGGCTGGCCACAGCCTGTCTGGCTGACCATCCCTGCATCGTCCAGGCTCATGTCCAGGTCCGGCACTGACTGTAGGCTTTGTGATTGGCCTGTTGCAATGTCGCCAGCTCTATGGCTGGGAGCCCGCGAGCTGTGTGAACTAGGAGTGCCAGTGCCCTGCCCAAGCCGGCTTAGTGGCAATTGTGGCATCTGCCCGGAGCCCGCGTGCAGAGATGCCGCCGGCCCCTGCGCCCATTGCTCCCCTTGACCCGCGTTGCACACGGCACCCTCCTGTTCAACCGTCTCTGTTTCGTCAATTGAATGGGTTGCGTTGGCCACACCCAGCATGTGCTGGCGCCGGGCCACTGTCATGCTTTCATCGCCCATCACGCTCATTCGCTTCCAATGAGTGGGGCTTGCGGGGCCATGTTGGTCGTACTCGGCCTGCTTGCTGACTTGTGTCTGTGACGGTTGATCTGGCTTCTGGCAGTTCATTGTGTTGAAGATGGTGCCAGTAGCAGGGTCTTGCCCCATACTGGCTTGTGGAGTTGAATACAGAACCGGGAGTGGGCTGGTGCCAAGCATCGAATGCTGCTGCACAAGCAGTGAGATCAGGCAAGTGACATTGGAGCATGGCAAGTAGGGATGGCTGCCGAGGAAAGGCATCACGAGATCAGGTCTGCGGTGGACTGGCGGCCGGACTCGTACAGCTTGAAGCATTCCGATTACCAATGTTTTCTGGAGTTGACTTTCAGTCCTACTGCACAATCGTCCAGCGCCAAAATCTCAAAGCTCAAGGTGGCAGCAAGTGCCACACTTGTGCATGCTGTTCATTCAGCTTCGATCATGTTTTCCATTTAGCTACGATCCATGCACCCATGTCATGTGGAGTGACTCACCCTCATGCGTTGGTACGACAGCTCCCCCTCCGCATGCACTGTGGCGACATGCCCACTCGCCATGGACACCCTCATAGCCGCCACCGCTGCCCCGCTAAGCGACGTGCGCTGCGCGCCTGCTGCTCCGCTGAAAGACATGCGCATGGCTCCCGTTGAGCCCGCGGCGCCACTGAACGCCGATGACAGCCACTGGTTTAGGCGCTGACTGTAGCTGTTCGGCCCCGCGCCCAGCCCAGCCCCCGATGCTGTGTCCATGCCGGCGGGTATCAGCGGATTGTCCACGAGTGGGTTGGTGGGAGCGCCAGCAGGCATGTCGGGACGAATGGTGGGCACGCCTCCCATTTCCTGCGCACAGCGACGCAAGGCCAACGATCAATATGTTCATGTCGCAACTCAAAACGGCTTGATTTGGTGTCGCTGAACTGTTCTTTGCCAAACGATGTCATTGCATGTCTTCCTGACATCAGGGCGATTCCACCGTGGCACACCGAAGCAACAGATGTGGCAGGTCAAAACAACGAGTGTCCGGAAGTCAACTTCGGTTACTACTTTTCAGGCAGCGTTTTGCTGCTGCAGTAGGCGCAGTCAAACTCACATAGAGTTTCTGTAGCTTTGCATTGCTGTTCGCCAGCAGGCCCTGCAGGTCCGCGGGCTTGAATGTGATCCCCCGCGTGCGCATACGCGACTGCGCGGCCGTGGTGGAGCTGGCGAGGGCGCGGGGCGCAACCTGCGTCACCTGCTCCAGGCCCACAGAGTGCTGGGACACGAGCGACTGCGGGCGAACAGTCAAAAGCAGGGTGCGGGCCATCAGGTGTGAGTAAATGCTTCCACCTCAAGGACCACTCATAGACATGCGGTAGAAGTGAAGGGGGCCTGTCTGCAACTGACACCAGCAATGCGCCATCCGATCGTTACCATACATATGTAACCACTCATATGCAATATCATACCATGTAGCAGCAAGCAGACCGAAAGGCCGTGTTGCCAGTGATGAAATTCGTAATTTGCACCCTGCTACCAGTGACCTTTATTGGCTTAACGATTGTCAGGCGCGTAATTCTTGTGTCTAGCTGCAGCACCGTGGGTTGAACCATGAAAAGCCATGTAATGATGATGAAAATGAGACCGAAAGGGTGTAAACAGATAGTGAAGCTGAGGCAAAACCACTCGCACACTGGGCACACCCTGTAGATCACTGTTAACTCCCGATCCATGCCTATGAACGCACCCTCAGACTTACCATAACCGCATTCCGCAGCTCTGCCACCCTGTTAGCCAGCGCCGCCTTGCCCTCTGCCTCCCCATACATCGCTTCCAGGGACCCCGCCACTTCAACCTGGAACACAGGGCACCATGCACAGATGTGTTTGTTGTCTAGCGGTTCAAATTTGGCGGCTTGTGTTCAGAAGACAGACAAAGAAGACAAAGCAGCACGTTGGCAGACAGTGTCACGCCTTACTGTAGGGTAAGTCAACAAGCTGAACCTCAGTCAGTCAGTGCGAGTGGTGCGGCTGATATGCCCGGGGGTGCTGATCACGCCTTACTGTAGGGTAAATCATGGAGCTGAACGAGAGTGCTGCGATTGGTGCGGCTGATATGTCCGGGGGTGCTGCTCACGGCACACACACTGACCCACCTGCAACTGGTCCAGCAGCTGCCTCCTGCGCGTGCGCTCCACCTCCACCGCTACCTCTAGCTGGTTGGCGGTCACGGGAGAGCTGCAGGACACAGATGCAAACAGTTGGTAGAATGCCAAGCAACAAGGCGGTGGGCAGTGGAATACACCATGAGCCCTCGCTTGATTGCCACATAGTGACAGGCAGGTCCTCTGCCTCTGCTGAAAGCATGCCCATGCCGCATGTTGAAGGGATAGGGACAGACAGGTCCTTGCGCCCATGCATGCAGTTGCTGATCACATGCCCCATGTGACTCACGCCCTGGCTTCCTCCAGGTCCCTGCGTGTGCGCATCAGCTCCTCCTCCACCTCCTGAACAAACAACAACACATCCATACTTAATCAAGCTTAGCAGGTGAGTTGGTGACATCCATTGGCAGGACATGCAAGCCTGTCAAATCTAGGTATCGGGCAACTCGCTTGTAGCTGAACCTGTATACAATTCGGTTCCAGGATCTGCTTCGCCTTCAGGAACCGCACACGAAGCGGGAGAGCAACACATTCAACGCACGTGCATCAACAGCCACAGCTGCCATACAGCTGCGACCCCACACAGTTGCCACCCTTGACCCTCCACCTTCCTGCCACACACGCTCCGGCTCTCGAGCCCCCATGTACCCATCACGTTGCAGGATCCGGTGCAACAGCAACCGGTTCCCATGCCGGTCATCTGCCATGCCCATGAGCGTCCCCTGCCCCACCTCACCTGTGTGCGGCTGCGCGCCACTGTGAGCTCGGCCTCTGCCTTGGCCACACGCGCCATGAGGGCGGGGTCACCACGCACAACAGTGCCGCTGTGAGTACATACACGACATGAGGACATTGAGGACACACATGGAATACATGCACATGCCGTGCACATGCAGCACAGATGACGGTTGGTGGCGTGAGGGCGCTGCAGTGCCGTCTGTCCGGGTGCTGGGCTGCTTGTTACCCCCGGCAGCGGGCCGCATCTCACTCCATCGCATGGATCATGCACTGCATTGTGCCATATTTCCTGAACGCTGTGTGTAGCAATACCGCGTTGTGCAAACTGAGCTTTACTAATGCCGCTTTGTTTCATATGTCCTGTATTGTGATCTCGTCCCCGCATGGCATCCTGTTCAGCCCCTGCCTTGGCAAGGCAGTTGTAAAACAGAGCCTGTCAGTCATCCCTGCCTGCCCACCCTTGCCCTTCTCGGCTTACCGCGGTGACACAGCCCTATGCTCCTTGGAGGGCGAGCACGCCCGCAAGTCAGCGAGTTCAGCGGCCAACTGCGCACAGCAGCAGGGCAGAGAGGATCTGAAGCCCGGGAGCGACCAGCATTTGACAACGAAGCTATGATGACTGGGCTGTATGTGGCCTTGGCATCCAAGGTACGGTGCGCCAGTGACGGACTGTTCCAGCGAAGCGTGTGCACAATAAACACCGGTTCACACCCCAATTGCGTCCCACAGCTATGCTCTCACCCTGCGAATTTCAGTGTTCTTCTCGTCCAGGAGCCGATTGAGTGACAGTGCCAGCTCTGACAGCCGCTCCGCCTCGCGCTGCAGCCGTGATGCCCTGGGCAAACACAAACACACAAACAAAAAGGAATTGATTCCCTTTCCTGTGCCTCACTACACATAAGCAGAGCACAGATGATGGCAGAGATGGCGAGAAGGCAAGGAGGCGCACGGGATGGGTACTGATGAGGTGGCCAGGGCAGGCAATTTCATGGGCTCATCTCCTGCCGCACCAGGAGCATACACAGGTGGCGCACACATTCCAACAGAGTGCGGGTCGCCCATGTCAGGCACACACAGGTGGCACACACATTCCAACAGAGTGCGGGTCGTCCATGTCAGGCACACACAGGTGGCACACACATTCCAACAGAGTGCGGGTCGCCCATGTCAGGCACACACAGGTGGCACACGCATTCCAACAGAGTACGGGTCGCCCATGTCAGGCACACACAGGTGGCACACACATTCCAACAGAGTGCGGGTCGCCCATGTCAGGCACACACAAGTGGCACACACGCAACTCACTTGGCCGATGCGCGCTCATCAGGCGGGCCCTGCGCAATCAGTGCACTGCCTTCACCGGGCACCTCGAGCCCACAGGCATCAGTTTGAGCTGGCGAATGGTCGACACAGCCACCAGAGGCGGTTTGAGGTGATGCAGCCAAGGCAGGCATAGCAGTTGTTGTGGGCTTGGAGGTGCCGGTGGTGGTAGGGCTAGTGTGTGTAATTACTGCAGCTGCTGTGTTGGTGGTGCCGTTGATGGTGGATGTGGCTGTGCGTGAAGGGGGGCTGCTGGTGCGGGTTGCGGGGGTTGTGGAGGCGGCAGCGGGGATAGATCTGGTGGTTTTGGAAAGGGCTGCTGAAGAGGCACGCGGCTCCTTGGGTGGACTGACATTTCGACCCTGAACGCACAGACATCATAAGGCACATGATAAGGACATGCATCAAAGCGCGAGCACACAATTACGTGAAATGGCAAGCACATCACAAGCATAGAAGGTGAGCAGACATTGGATGATCGTAAGCAGACATTGGATGATCGTAAACTTACTCAAAGTCGGACTGACAAAAACTGACACTTGGACTGTGTGCTGCCTGAGAGTGTGCTCGTTGCTTCATGTTGTTGCGCCTGCCACGTGGGCATATTCAGGAGGAGCCATTGGCGGGGCACTGCACGAATGGAGTACTCAACATAACCATCTCAGGATGTTCGGTGCCATCCTTTCCATAGCTATTTGTTGAGATCTCTCCCTGCGTGCCCACAGTCCAACGGACTCTGGACCCTCACCAACCTTGGCCACAGGCGCTGCTGTTGCCTGGACGCTGCTGCCGGGCTGCAGCTTTGTCAGTTTCTTCTGTTTTTCCAGCTCCCCACGTGCCTGAGCCAGCTCAGCCTTGGTCTCCTCTAGCTTGAGGGTCACCATGGCAATGTCAGTCTGAAGGGCAGCAGGCATCAACAGGCAAACCCTGACACTGACAAACCCATGTATGCTGGAAATCTTATTGTTTACCATCTTTGGTGACCCTGTTGCTGGCATGACAAGCTTTTTACAGGCGTCTTTGAAGAAAGCAGGCATCAGGATGTGGTCTGCGGCACAGTCAACCAAACGCAGGTCAAGTACCTCAAGTCATCATCAGATGGACGTCGCACAGACAAACTTTCTGCTAACCGCTATCCAGTTCCCATCATGGTCCTGTTCCTGACACAGGCTGGAGTCGTACAGCACACAGCAGGAAAACCGTCACAGAACATTGGAACGGGATGAGCACCACCCTGACCTGCCCTGAGAGAGAAGCCAAGCAAACGCAGCAAACAAAGCAGGCAGGACAGGCCAACCAAAGACAGAACAGAAGACGAGCTGCCTTGTCCAAGGTGAAAGTCTAGCCATTTCCAACGACGCTGTTCCTGACACAGACAACACAGAGTGGCAGCGGTGTTGCATGCAAGCAGGCTGTGAGCAAGGAGGTCCTTTGATTCTGTTCCTGACCCGGAACACGGGCCTCTGCCAATCAATCAGGCTGTTAGCTTACCTTGGACTTATTGAGCGCCTGCTCCAGCTGCTGCTTCTCATTCAAGGTGCCTTCCAAAGTGTCCATGGCCTGGGTAGCCTGCGAGGCCGGCAAATGCATCATGGAAATAGACAAAGTTGCAGCAGTGTATGCGCACGAGCAGTGCATGGGTCAGAGCAGGTCTGAGTTTCAAAGGCAGAAGCATAAACCTGGTGCCATGGTACAAGCAACACACTGAGAACCTGGATAGGACCAAACAAGGGCTGATGATTAGAAGCAGAAGCTAGCAGCATGAAGCTAGAAGCTATGGCAAAGGAATGACAATGCTTGGTCTCCCACTCTGTGACATTCAAGCGGACTCGTTTTTGCGTGCATTTGGGCCATACCTGCTGAAGGCTTTGGCAGGTCTCACACTTTGGAATGTTCACATACACACGTGCCTTTGCCTGGCACATGTGACTCACGTTTTTAACCGCTGCCTGCTGCTCTTTCTGCGCGTTTGCCAGCAGCTCGCGCAGGCGAGTGATCTCGGCCACAAACTCACTGGTGTCAGCTGCACACACAAGGGAGGCGGCACAGGCGACGGGCGTGGGGCTGTGATCAGCACTCAGCAAGTAAGTAAACACAGGTCACACTAAAGTGAGTGTCCTGCATCCTTTGTCGTTTTCATTTGCTTCGGCCTGCATGCTGTGGCCTGTTGGCAGGTCAGTGTGCACCACACACAGTAATCGCCCAACTGCTTAGCCAAACGCCTCGACCAAAGGCCAGAGAACATCTGTGGTCACATGCAAGGGTATCTGTACACTCCGAGCATTTGTACACCCACTGGCCTACCTGCGGCCTCCTGGTCCCCGGCAGTGTCATGGGACCTGTGGAGACAAACACACATGCAAGAGATACAGGGTTTGTCTTGGCACTCTCTGTGTGAGCTTTGCCTTTGTAGTACACTGTACTGAACTATAGATAGATAGATGGATAGATAGACAGTTGTTGCCTTGTAACAAGTGTGTGTCCATCGCCGGCGCTTATCAAAGCGCTGTTATCAACACTTGACTGCGGCTTGTCTGGCCCCATAACGGTTCTCTTATCACAGAACGTTGTGGCTGTGACGTTTTGTATGTAGACAAAGGGGCACTGCTCAGTGGCAGCTAGCACAAGGCATGCTTACTCAGAAGTGCGCCTGCTCTTGGCATCTACATTGGCCGCCGCTGCCATTGCCTCTGGGCTCTGAAGGGGCAGCGCATCCGCCGGGTTTGGGGCGGCAGCAGGGGCGGGAGCGGGAGTGGGGGCGGGCTTGCCCTGGCGAACCACAAGGTCGAACTTCATCTGTAAGGCCATCAACCTGACACGTAGCACACATGGCAGGCATGTGATAGTGTCAGAGGATGCTGACTATTTGATCGATAAGGTGAATAAGGGGGCCCGAGGAGCAGCCCGTATGCCCGAGGGCATAGGCATGAGCTTGTGGCTGGATCAGTAGCAATCAACCTGACATGTAGCACAAACAGTGCAATACAACCCAAGTGTGGTGGCATCATCACAAGCAGGAGACAGGAGTAACGGACGAAGGCATGCAGGAGAAATAAAGGAAAGGCGCCGGCTAACGATCAGTCAAGCCCAACACAGATGTGTACGCATTCTTGATGTTTTGATGCAAGGCAGTCCGCCCCTAAACATGTGCACCACTTCCAACTGCAACCACGTGCGCCTTGTCCCCACTCACTTGTCCTTGTTATCTCTCAAGGCGCCGCTCAGGTCCTTGTTCTTCGACCTCAGGTCTCTGAGCTCCTCCATCTCACATGCCATGTCAGCGTCCCACTTGTCACGCATCTGAGCACGTGCCAGAAACGTGTAGGTGTGGTAAAGAACACCATGTCATTTCCGCCGCATGTCAATTCCGGCGTTCTTTGCCGCCTCAGTGATGCTTGTTCCGCCGAACAACATGCCATCGTAATGCCTCAGGTGTGCTTGTTCCGCCGAACAACATGCCATCGTAATGCCTCAGGTGTGGTTAGGGTTAGGTTTAAAAGGGTCTAACCCTAACCCTAACCTAACCCTAACCCTAACCCAACCTAACCCTATCGTAATGCCTCAGGTGTGCTTGTTCCGCTGAACAACATGCTATCGTAATGCCTCAGGTGTGCTTGTTCCGCTG
>QAXH01006450.1:3234-24219 GCA_004335635.1 Chloromonas sp. AAM2 | reverse complement strand
ATGCCGCACCTGATCCATGCCGCACCTGATCCATGCCGCACCTGATCCATGCCGCACCTGATCCATGCCGCTTTGCATCGTTTCATGACGTTGGTAAGCCCATCGCGGCTTGTCATCCACGTCCTTGGTCGGAACGGAGAGGCTGTTCTCCTTAAGACCGCTCAGCGCCCTGGGCCTGCTGTTGATGGGATATTTCACGTCCTCCACTTCTAGCGGGTTGCCCGGGCTGCGGCCACTGCCGAGCGGAGTGGCGATGGGTGACAAGTGCGGGTGAGCCTGCGGAACAAATCCAAATAAGGGGTTTGAGAACGAGCAGGGGCAGTGTCGCAGGCGTCTGCACGCACACACAGTTAAAGGCATGGCGTCTGCTGCCAACGTCCTTGCGTGCAGCTCTGAGCTTATCAATGCTGGAGGCGCACTTGACAACATGCAGATCCCACACACACTCTGCTTACCTGTGTCATGGATGAGTTCATGTTCCGAAGGTCTTGGCCAGAACTGCCAAGCGAATTGGAACCCAGCCTCTGTCCGAATGGCAACTTCAAAGAGTTGACTCCTTCTGGCGGCTGAGACTCCGCTGTTTGGTCGGACAGCCCCAGCGGCTGCTTGATTCTGCCAGCCGTTGACGGGTTTGCAATCGTCCTGAGATTGATTACCCCGGTCGGCATCTCCGGTGGTGGTGTGGGACTGCCAACGAACAGCTGTGTTTGATTCAGGGAGGCGGGCTGCACCCTGCCTGGCATGATTGCCATGGGCGTTGTGATGGGCAAGGCTTTGCTAGCAGAGGACATGATGAACTCAAAGAAGTCCGACCGGCCTGTTTCGTGCTGCACTGGGTGTAGGATGACGTGTGTAGCGGCATGTGTGCCGCTTGCTGCCTTGCGCACCGCCTGCAGGCCACGCCACAGCGTTGCACAAGCAAGCACCAGCGTTGCACAAGCAAGCACCAGCGTCGCACAAGCAAGCACCAGCGTCGCACAAGCAAGCAACAGCGTTGCACAAGCAAGCACCAGCGAGTTCCTATCATCGCCTGCCTGCCTCGCAGGAAGAAGCACATGCAGTGTCATGCAGAACAACGACAGGAATGAAGATCAAAGGAAAGGAACACGTATCTGAGAGAACGAGACGCGTGTTGAGTGAAAGGAGGAAAGAAAGGAAATAAAGAAGATAGAAAAGAAAACAAAGGACTCAAGAGAGAAGCAGGCAAAGGAACAAATGGGGAAACGAAGAAGAGAAACAAAGGAAAGAAGCGAGGGAGAAACCAAGCCAGGTAATCAACAACGCCCGACAAGGAACATGCAAACATATTACTACGGAAAGGAACGCCCTGCCACATTGAGTAGATGCGTGCACTGACCTGCAGGCAGAAGCGTACGTCTTGTCCGTCGGAAGCATGCGTGATAGACAGCACCTGCTGCGCTCCGGCCTGCTGCCCGTGCGAAGACTCTGCACGAATACACACATGGTGGGGCCGGACAGTCATGGTGCTTCTCATCTGCCTTGTGCCGCCCTTGCCCTGCCCAACCCGGTGTAGCCTCCCAGGAGGTCACCCAAAACTCTGTTGTCCAATTGCATGTTTCTGTGATAGCCAGATTAAAAAGACGCCCATTCGTCACAGACATCGACTTCACCAGTGCTGGCTGCTAGTCCTGCAAATTTCCCTGCCACGACCATGGCAAATGAAATACAAGGGTTGACAATTGCTCATCCGTGACTGAGGGTCAAGCCCCCATCTCAGGTACTCACGTTTCCTGCCCTTCAAATTCCCCTGCAGTTTCTGAGCACGTGCGGTGCTCGGTGGCAGGGGTCCGAGGGCACCCGGCGTGAAGAGGTCTGCCAGGGGCCGCCCGACCATAGCGGGCAGCAAGGCGCTGATGTGCTGATCCGTCAGCATCGGAAGGCCAGCACCAAACAGAAGACCAGGCGGGTACCTGCAGGAAGCAAGCCATGAAATGAGCAAGCAGTGCCGCGAGATCCCGCACGTGTGTACACAGAGACGCTTTTCCCATGTTGTCCTTTCTGATCAACTGGCTTGTGTGGCGAATACCGGATAACTTACATCTCCGTTAGTTCGGCGAAGTCCGGTGGCACGATGTAGCCCGAGCTGTCCAGCTGCATCACGCTGGTGATCAGATCGCTGCGCCACAGCTCGACCTGCGGGCATGCACGGTACAGGCATGCGCGATACAGGCATGCACGGTACAGGCATGCGCGGTATACAGGCATGTGCGGTACAGACATGTGCGGTACAGACATGCGCGGTACAGGCATGTGCAGTACAGACTGCATGTGGGGCAGTAAAAAGCCTGGCAGTCCTGGTTGCAATGAGGACCGGGATCCCACACTAGCTTGGCGGACTTCCAAACTTCAGATCAGGATCAAATATGTGCCTTGGTATTATGCCAACAGCGTTTATTAGCTAGAGCAATGTCTGTCGTTCTGGTTTGATTTTGAGTGACGTTCCATGCCAGTGTTTGATGCCACTCCGATCAAAAGCTGCTGTACCTGTATGGACTCGGAGGCTAGCAGCTTCTTGCCAGGTACTGCCCTGATTCGCATCACCTGCGCACACAACACTCCACAACATGTAGCAGGATTGGCATCACATATGTATCACATGACATCATGCCTCACATCAGGCACAGTCGAGATTGAAGACAGAGCCCGGCAGTCCTGCTGCTGGTGACGGACAACTCACCAAAGTGCTGCGCGTCGTGACGACCTGCCCAACAAACTTCCTGCCCCATGAGCACTCGTAACAAGCTCACATCCCTTATGCGCATTGCGCGCATCGACACGGATGTAAAAAGACAACAACAAGCATAACGCACACAAAATTTTGCCGATTCTGAGACTATTGGACAAACGCAATCAAGATTTGTACTGTGCACCTTTTCAAGTGTCTCAAGTTGCTGCTAAACCACCAAGTCATTCACCAACACACAGTCACAGCGCCAGTAGCAGAGAGAAGGTCATAGCCACTCACAGCTGGGATCAGCTTCTGCGCCAGCAGGGCCAAGTGTTTGGGGTTCTGCGCCAGGTCCGGGGGCGGCTCCTCCTCGTGTGGCATCACCCCCACCCGCCAGGACACGTCCGGGTACTGCACAGCTCTAGACACCATCTGAAGGAGGGTCTGCAATTCAACAACACGCGAGTTGACAGCGTGAGCCGGCAGAGCCCAGTGCATCATGTGTGGACCGGACTGTGTGAACCCCACCTTGCATGATGTGAAGAACACGGGCTCATGGCCTACCAAGCCCTTGACAACAAAGTGAAAACGCTGGAAGTGTCTGCATGCCATACTCAATGGAAAACGAATCCATCACAACGGCTTGCCGAGCTTGTTGATCACATAGAGAAAATGCTGGACGCTGCTCCCTGCCAAGTTTTACGGGCATCTGGCAGGTGCATTGCACACGCAGGCCGTCTGTGAGGCACACCTGGGAGGCGATTTGTGTCGAAGCACCCTCTAAATATGACGTGCGGCGAACACCTGCATGGGAGAATGGCAACATGCAAAGTGACAGGTATCAAATGCTACTGCGGGCTAAAGTTAAGGCGTCACTGTAGAACAGTTGTCTACATGATGAGGCCAGCTCCTGAACTCACTTTGCCCATTCAGTTTGCTGACCTGATGGGTCTGCTACACTCACAGTTGCCAAGCTGCTCCGTTGTACGCCCTACTCAAATGCAAGGAGAACGCTTTGCTAAACATGGACACAACTAGGCAGCGACTCTTACATCAGGGAAGCCGTTGTAGGATGGGGTTTGTGTCGCCCTGACCTACCCTGAGCAAGACAGAAGAAAGCAGGCAGGAAGAAAGGCAGAAACAGGACCGAATGCAGAAAGGAACAAAGCAGTAAGGCAGGCAGTGAGGCAGGCAGTGAAGCAGGCAGTGAGGCAGGCAGTAGTCTGCTCGCACCAGGTGGCCGCTGCACCTCCTGCCGCAGGACATCCACAAAGCTTCCAAGGAACGCTCCACGCAACTTGTCGCTGTCCAGGTCGAACAGGGCCGCTGAGCTGTCCTCGGACAGGCTCTGGACCACCTGACCGAACATGTTGACTTCGAGAACAAGCCGGCGCTCGTCCAGAGCCTGGACAACACGTGGTGACACAGTCAGGCTTACCATCCTATCTGCTTACTGTCTGCTTACTAGTATTGCGGTATTATTATTATTATTATTATTATTGTTATTATTATTATTATTATTTTTATTACTTCCTCTTGGTGCCACCCTCACTGAACAGGCTTTCCAAACAGCAGAGCTTACCATCCTTAGGTCTGATATCTGCCCAGCCTTCCTCTTGACTGCCATAGTATTCATGACTGTGCCTTGTGCGTTGAGGAGAGCAGGCCCTGCCACACCAGGCAACAACTTTGAACAACTTCAAGTGCACGACCCGTGATGCAGCTTTCAACTTACTTGCTTGATTGTCCTGGCTTCGAACTGCACGACATGATGATTGTCCTCTGGCCCGTACCGCCTGCGCTGCTTGATGGACAGGCGGAAGGGCGTGGGCTGCTGCCGGCCCTGCGCCGCAGAGGCCTGCAACAGCACTGACAGGCCGCTGCGGCAGCTGAAGGCTGGGGGGACGGAGGACGCCCGGGCCTGCAGGACATGCAAAGTGCAAGCCTTGTCGGAAATGTCTGCTCTAGGGCATTTACACGGCAAAACTCTGACAAGCCTTGTCGGAAATGTCAGCTCTTGGATCATCGCTCGGCAAGACAGTACACGGTACTCTGACATCCCACAAGCAGAGCCACAGCTTTGTGAACGACAGCAAGAGCACTGTTTTCCAGTTTTGTGGAGCGTGGATGGGCAGGCCTTAGGCACGGATGGGCAGGGCAGGACTGCCGATGCGCCAACGCACACAGGCGCCGGAACAAGAACAGACAGGAAGCCAGGCCTTGATGCAGGCCAAAACCGGGCCCAATGTCACATCACTGCACGTTTGCCCCACCCACCGCCAGCAGGTTCCTGTGCGGCTGACCGAATGGCTCCACCATGAGATGTTCCATGGCGTTGTTCATGCCGTTGGCCATGGCCTGCTGTCGTGTGCGCCCTAGCTTCTCCGCCTGAATTCAATTTGCAGCATGGAAAGAGTGTCTGTGCAAGCTTGTGTTAGGCTGCCTGGCACCAAGTCTCATCCCAGGCTGAGCACAACTGTCAGGCGGTTGCACTCAATGCGCTTCAACTCGAGCGTGAAACCAAGCTTACGGACTCATTGCTATGCCAACTTACGAGGTACGTCGACATTCTTGGATCCAAATGGTTAGTATCATCACTTACCATTTGCTCAGTAATGAAAAGCACGCGACCTTGTGCTGAGGTAACGATCATGAGCTCCTGCATATGACAACAAGAAACTGGTTGCATCAACTGGTGCAGGGCAACTTCGACATTTCAAGTCACTGGCCCTCTGGCAGTCTGAAGCACAGGCCATCTATACCAGACGGTGTGGCAAGTGTGCAGCTGGGCTAAAGAGAAACAGCGGCACGTGATGCACATGTCGCATTCAGTAAGCTGCACGTGGCCAGCTACCATGTGTAGCCTAACCTGTGAGATGGCAAAAACAAACAAGGGAACAACCCCAAGACCTATCTTCGCCGTCAGTGGCCGATCCTTGTCCTGTTTCAGTGTTTCGTCCTGCTCCTCATGATCCAACTGGCCAGGCCCCTTCAGCTTCACTCTTCAGGCAGACAAGTAGCCCAGTGCACAAGCCGTACAAAACCGCTGTACCTGTGATATGGCGGCTGTGGATGTGAGCGTGGCGGCCACCGGCTTGCGGGTGCAGAGCAGCTGGTTCAGCAGCACTGAGGCGGCCGGAACGACCGAGCTTGCATGCGGGGGCCCAGGCTCATTCTTTGCCAGCAGCCCCAGGCGCACGACATCGTCTGCATTTCACATGCACGTCACAAGATAACGGTCAAACGTCCCGTTGTGAGCACTGAGGCTTTGTTTAGAAAGCCTGGAAGGACTGTCTGCATGTTGACGGTATTGTGCTGTGCTGTGTCCTGAACCTGCTTTGTCACAGTTTCAGTCGACTCAAAAACAAGTTCTAGACCGGCCAAGCCAGGACTCAGCTTGTACTAGCAATGATCACATACAAGTAAAACAAAACAAATGCAAGAACCACACGCCGCAGTGCATCTTGTGCCGAGGCTGCAGTTAAGTGACTGACAGCGATTCAGCCAACAGCTCACCTGGGTTGCAGGGGTTGGAGAGCTTGGGGCGGAGTAGGTTTGCAGTGCTGCGTGGCCGTGGTGGGGTAGTGGAGGCAGGCCGGGTCAAGGTGATGGCATGGAACGTCATGGAGCCCATGCCTGCAACCAGACAGCATGTGACGCCCCTGGCTTGCTAGCATTTGCGCTCGTTGCAGGACGGGCACCCTTTGGTGTAACAACATGCTGAACGTACACGACTACATGACAAGCCGACGGCCATCCAGTGAAACCAGTACCACTCTGTCTTGCTGTCGACTGAGCATAGTCTATGGCCAAGCTTTGCAGCGCATGGGTTTGGCTCTTGCTGGTGTTCTTTAAGACCATTGAAGGTCATAGGGGGAGGTGGAAACCAGCTGAGATCACTCTGATCATTGCTTACCGATGTTCTTGACAGTCACGTCCAGCACAGTGACGTCTGCGTACTTATGGGCCAATGACACGTCGTGTGCACGCCACACTTCACCACTGCGCATTGTGAAGTTGCAAACCAATTATGAGTTTGCATGGTAATCAGACGTCGGTTCACTCTTGCCACAGGAAGTAATGCTGTGCCTGCATGATTGTCTGGGAAGACGGGCATGGGCCATCGCTTACTTGTCAGCTGATGAGTCTTCCTGCATGCCTTGCAGGGCGTTGCGTGCAAAGCTGGGTAGCTTGCTGGCTCCGCTGCGCGCCAGTTTGGTGGGCTCATGCGCACTGCCCTGCTTTGGTCCCACCCTCGTGTCCCGGTGCACGCTGTTGTTCCCGGCACCCCCATGGTCTCTGTCCAGCAGAGCCCGCTGGTTGGCGGCAGCCAGAGACGACCGAGCTGCTTTCAGGGCCCTGCATACACAAGTGCAGTGAAAGGTGCACATCCGAGCCAATACGATTGTGGAAACATGCCAGGCATCAAAGGCTCTTCGGCTCAAACAAAAAGCTTGCACATGGCCAGAATCCACACATTCTGCATGGTCATGCTACACGCATGGCGGACGCCACGCTCATGCCACGCCCATGCGGGTGCTCGCTGACTCACGCATTGAGCCTGTCAACGCCGTCCACTGCGAGGCTCATCAGCTTGGTGCCCGCAACCTCCCGCCCATACGCTAGCCAATCCTGTGCAGACGATGCAAGCATGGGGCACATTGAACTGCCTCATGCACCTGGTGCAAAGTTGAGTTGTGCTTGAACCAGAACAATGATGCAAAACTGAAGTAAGCAAAAGCCATGTGACGATGAGGCTGATGACTTACAAGCCTTTGTCTGTAAATTCTGAATTCACATTGACATTTAGCCTTGCCTGCGTACACTGAGCTTTGAACGCAAGTGTGACATCACCGTCGTCTAACGCATCATGGCTGGTCACACTGTGATGGGATTCAGTTGTCATGACCTCGCTTGAAAGCACACGTCTACAGACCCGTACACAGGCAACTGTGTTTTGGACAGACATGGATATGTTGATTCAGCCACTTACCTCACACTTAGGGCAGATGCCCATGATGCTGCTGTCCGGAGACACCCACATGGTGGCCGTGTTAGGCGGTGCATGGACTGCCTGCATGCAGTGTTGCACGTCAGAGTCACAGCTGTGTTACCACAACAGTCAACTAGCCAGACCAGACCAGGCCTCGTCAGAGCACCACGTCACACGCGTTAGAAAAGCGTGATGACACAAGTGGCGCTTTCTGGAGATATTCAACTCAACCCACCTCAATGATTCCTAGGAACCTGCAGGCAAGCCCAAGGCAGGCAGACTCAGTCATGCGAACGTGTATGACTCTTAAAACCCTGACCAGACGTGTATGACTCTTAAAACCCTGACCAGACTTGGAAAACAACCTCTGACGCAACAATTCACCTGTCTACCTGGCACTGGACAAAACCCACAACTAAACAAGCAGCTCCATGCCGCCAGGTACAGGCTAGATGACTGGTGGAGGCTGGCAGAGCCTAATAGCATGGCACGGGCTGAGGAGATGGCACAGGCATTTCAAAACCTTATGTGAAGCCTTGCATGAGCGGCACACACTCCATTTGGATGCATGTTCCGTGTGTCGTCACTCACATCATGTCTTCACCGCTTCCATTGATCCTGAGAACCGTCAGCTTGATGGGCACCAGTCGCTTGTCCTTGTGAAGCATGACCTGGCTCCAGGTGTGGTTCAGGGCAGTCTCGCGGCCTGCAGAGAACTTGCACACACATCTTCGTGGCACATGTATGTGGTCGACACGTCGTGGTCGACACGTGGTCGACGTGTATGCAATCCATACACAGTTCACGCCGTCAGTCGACCAACGGAGCAACTGGTTATAACCAACGGAGCAACTAGTTATAACCAACGGAGCAACTAGTTATAACCAACGGAGCAACTAGTTATAACCAACGGAGCAACTAGTTATAACCAACGGAGCAACTGGTTATGCGCTGTTGCAGCGCACATGATAGATCTCAGCATACGCGTTTTGTTTATCATGGCATGGCCAACTGACCAGTATTTCATAATCAATCACATGCTGTCGCCCGCCATGTCAAACAAAAACAGCAAGACCACAGCAAGTCAACAGCAAGACCACAGGGCCCAACTTTGGTGCGAGTTGGGATGTGTGAGGATTGCCTGTCACCTTGATGTAGCTCAGGCCTTCACCCAAACACATGTGCGGGTGCCCATCCCTTCCCTGCTCGAAGCAACCCAATGCTCCTGCGCATGCCTCTGACCTGTGCGGATGTAGCTCTTGACAAAGCTCGCGTGCACGTCTGCCACCTGGGGAGGCAGGATGATGCTCATGCTCTTGCCCTTGAGTTCTGCCTTGGTGTAACCCGTCATGTCCAGAGCAACCTGGTTCGTGATCTGTAGCCATTGAAAGGTAACAGGAAGCAAGTTGAACATCCTTTTGAGATTGGTTCCAAATACTGCCACCCGGCAACTCGATCGCCACTGGTCCAAGGGTCAGCCCAAGAAGCGCATAAAATACGAAGACTTGCAAGAAATAAGTGCATTGGTTTTTATGATGTACACGTTCAACACAAGACGTCTTCAGACCTGCGCACTGACCAGTCAAACCAAACTTTGCACCTGTTCTTGCTCTGTTTGTGCAGCTCACAGCAGGGGTCAAACGACGTTGCAGGGCAGTGGCGTCGCTCAGCTTTGAGTGCAGCCAAAGGCTGCCTGCTGCCTACCTGAATCACGCTCTGCGCATTCATCACGACGACTGCACGCCCCTGTCCCAGCGAGTCAACTTGACCTGCAAATAATGACAAGCGCCAGTGATGATGCCAGTACCACCAAACGGTCGTTTGCAACACAAGGTGGTATGGTATTGTTGCAAATGAGCGTGCTGACATGGACTGTACATGTCGTGCTCACCGGCATTCATCATTGCTGCCCGGATGACAGGGTCTGCCATGTCCAGGCCCCCCAGGGTGTCGTGGTTCTTCACCTCCTCCTCAACCTGCTCAAGCCGCTCAGCCTCACTAAACAAGCAGCAACAGCACCACGGGACAGTGCAGTCAATGAAGGAGAACGGTTAAAATGTTGCAGACGGTTGAGGGTTGCAACAGAGTCGAGGTTGCTTTTGTACGCCCAGGACTGATAGCCTGTCTGCCTCTATTGCTCCAATGATGCGATGGGCAGGTTGTGGCAGGATGATGCAGCTTGACTGAAGGTCTCAGGTTCTGTGTTCCACTTACGCAAACCACTGTGCTGCTCCCCAGGGGTCCTGGCGCACGTGCTCGAGAAACTGCAGGACAGGACATGCAAAGACGAGGTCACAGCGGAATGTGAAGAAAGCCCAACACTTCTATGGGCCAGCCACCAGCAGATGCCTGCTCGCTTCGTAACCTGTTCAAGGTGTTGGGCTTACCTTTGCGTACAGGCGTACCATCTTGACATGGCCGGCATGCCTCTCCAACACCTGCCTGCGGAAGCACCAACAAGCAACAGCTGTTCTCGTGGCAAGCGCCGTGAGTAGCCCTTCATTGCATGTAGCAAGGCAGACTTCCGTTTACGTCCTGTCCACTGAATAGCCTACACAGTGAATTGCGTATGCAGTGATCTCATCCTCCCTTTGATCGCGTCTCTCGACTTCTTTCAATGGAAAGGCATAATCACTGCAAGGCGCCATGTCCTCTGCGTAACCCCGGGCATGGTGGGTCTGCAACTACCTGCCGTATATGCTCATGCTTACTTGTAGACTCTGTCTGCCTGCTTGATGGCGTCATCCATGAGTGCCACCGTGTCTGCTAGCGTCTTGAAGGTGACTTGGCCGTGCTGCAGGGCCTGCCAGAAGCGCTGCATTGTGTCCAGGGCTGCGCGGTGCCGCGACAGGGCAAGCCTGCAACGGCAAAATTACACAACAGCCTCGTATAGCAGACATGGTTGTACTTGTTTAGCCTGGCTAAGCCTGGCAGAACACAACTCAATTTGTATGACGTGTTTGAGGCTCTTTGACCTGTGATCCTTTGTCTATGGTCTTCAATCCATCGTTACAATTCAAAGTGACCTCAGGACGTCGTGACTGCAAGCTGCCTACTTGCTGGCTGTTGGAGCAGGAGGAAATGACTCACCCATAGTTGCGTTGGAACTCGACGTAACTGCAGGGCACAGAGAAAATCACACAATGTGACTGTCACAACAGTAAGAACTTGAATCTGGAAGCCTTGGCCATACCTTGGATATGAAAACATATCCATTGAGACAAGCAACAGATGCCGAGGTTTCGCACTGCGAACAGCGAATCCGAGGGCGTAAAAAGACTAAGCAGGCCTGAAAGCGCGGTCCGAAAACCCTGCCGATCAAGGCTGGCGTTCAACCCGTTCCTTGGACAGGCGATGAAGGCATCATTACTTAGCATCATCATTGCTTTGCCGGCTGGAGACTCAAGTTGAACGTCCGCCATATCGGAACCATACGAATCACTCGATGTCTCATTCAGTGATCCGACATCCACAGCCAGAGCGAGAGCGAGTGTGATTGGAACGAAATTGAACAGAATAACATTGAATTGCGGCCTTCAAAGCGGCCTTCAAAACAAATCTTCTGCCGGTCACACGGTAAACGTCGCCTTGCATCAGCCGCTACCTAGCGCCTTCTTTTAAGAGGGACACAGCTGCTGGCTGCATCGACAGGTAAAGCATTAGAATAAGTTGGCATCGCTGACTTGAGCACGGGAACGTGCAGGTGCTCGTCTGCTACAGCCTTGGAGGCTTTAACAGAAACCTTGATCGGCAGACCAACCTTGCCGCTCCAATGCACACCCTTGCTGCCCCCATTCACTATTATGGCAGCCTGCCATAATAGCCTGCTGTGCTGATGTGCTGTTGTGAAAGAACGCAGCGTCGGTAGAAGTGGCCGACCCCTTGTTGTGATCGCAGCAGCCTTTACTTCCTTGGCAGCATTCGCGAGCAGAAGAATGGATAGAGAGACTAAACAGCGCAGCTGTAAAACCATCGTTCGCAAGTTTATCCGCAATTCATGCTCGCACTCGCAGGTTTTGAGATTGCAGCTGCGCCCCATGGTAGCTCTGACAACAGTACCACAACAGCTTGGCATGCCTGATGCTCGAAAAGAATTGTGTGCAACACAGACAGATCCGAGAATCTCCACCCTCGCCTAGCTGTCCGATGTCAACATTCAAACACTGCTGCCTGTCTGTCGCCTGGATATCCCTCCCCTCCTAAGCGAGGGATCAGCCATGAACTGGCCTGGGTGATTTGAGCTGTGCTCTTTCCATGGTGCACTTTGCCACGTCACAGCCTGTTTATGCAAGTTGAACTGGAAAAACAGGCTAGGACTCATTTTATGCCATTCAAACGTCATAAACATGGCAGAAAGAGGTTTGTCAGTTCTGGGACAATTGTGGGACTGGCACTGGAACCTGTGTGTGTCAGCAAAAACATGTGTATGTGTGTTTGTGTGTGTTTGTGAGTGTGTGTCAATCACATTTTTTTTCTTTCGACAACACTGGAAACATCACACGGCCCAATACACACCACAAACACACCAGTGGTTCCAGTGCCAGTCCCAAAATTGTCCCAGAACTGGCAAACTTTTTTTCCCTCAGCAGGTTCATGATGTCCGAATGGTATACACAGACTGGGACATCAGAACTTCGAGAGCGCAATTCGATTATGAATGCGGATTCAACCTCTCACATTGCGTAAAACCCAGTTGGTCGGCAGCAACAACTGTCAGTCGCAACTTGAGTGAGCATTCCCTTACATTGATGAGTGAGCAGTGAGTATTCCCTTACCTGACCAGATCTGCGCTGTCTCCGTTGCCTGCAGGGCCGGATGCACTGCGCTGTGCATGCTGCTGCTCACGGCTGAACATGGCGAAGCGCATCAGGAATCCGGCATCCATCTTCTTGGCGTTCTGCATGGAGGTCAGTTAGCAAGGCATTATGATGCTCATGCTTTGGAAGTGGGCCTGGGGACCTAGCAGCCAGCCAGCAATACTGATCATGAAAGCAGTCAGAGCAGAGAGCATCTGGTGTCTCACCTGCAATTGAGTGTAGCCGCTCTGGTAGCTGTTCTGCACGTCCATGAGGAATGAGGAGTACAGGATCACCATGAAGGGGTCCTTGGGAAGCTGGGCAAGGCCAACCTGCGGCCATGAACATGAAGAGTCCAATAACTGGAGTTGTCTAGACTAGACATCATTCACAGAGCCAGAAAAGGAGCTGCACACACCAACACTTGTGACTAGACTTAAAATGCTGTGGTTTATGTGACAGGCAGCCAATCCGTAGGCTTGTGTTCTGCTCCCTGTGCGCTCGCCTGTTTGCTGTGGGGTTGCCCTCCCGGTCCTGCCTGCGCTGCACTTATGCCTCAAGCACCTACTGCCCCTCCCACCTTGAGCACCACCTCGGCCAGCAGCACTGCATCGGGGTCAAGTTCCGTGTCATCCACCCACACTCGGCAGGACCGAGCCAGAACCTCCACAAACCGGCTGTCCTGGAATTGGTAAGCCTGCTTTGGGTTGATGCGCTGCTGCCTGCAGAGCATGTACCAGCACACAACGGGCTTGCAACACCAATGGATGAGCTTGCAACACAAGAGAACAGAATCGGCTTGTATTGATTTCCGAACGTACTGCAAACAATGTCATTAGCCAAGCATGCTGTACACATCAGAATTTTTAGGCATGTCGTGCTCTGCCTATGTACTGGTATGAGGGTCATTTAAAGTATACTTGACCTTGAAGCTTAAGTTCAGATTGGTCCAAGGCTTACCAAGCATGGTTTATGTGCACACATGTTTGACTCACTCGAATTGAGGCAGCAGCGTCCTCATGAACCACCTGCGCCTGAGAAAGGAGACCAGCGCTCCCAGGCAGCCCATGGGCACTGTGGTGGCCCACATGACCAGCGTGATGCCTTCAACAGACTTGCTGCTCTGCGCATCACTGCTGGCATCCCAACCTGAAGCGCAGCAAGTTGTGGGGGTCAGGCCAAGGCGCATGACTCAGAGAATGGAAGCATGGTGCATTGCAGGGCTGTCCTCGAGTCCAAGAAGCACACAGTATTGCCTGGCTAAGCGCCATTACTGTTGCATCGCCTCACCAATGTTGAAGGCAATGACCACTGTCAGCAGTGAGCACCAGGCCACTGACAGGTATGACCCCGCTCGCACGTGGTTGACCCATCCCTCCAACTGGGGCTGCCAGTAGCACAGCAGGTAGAACAGGTACGAGGAGAGGAGCAGCTGGACTAGCGAATTCCATCTCTGCAAAGCACGGGCAATTCACCAAGAAAGCGCGATTGATGTCTGACATACGTAAGCGCATGTGCCTAAGGCATGCCTGCGATAATGGTCTGCAGACTCGACGTGTGCTTAATGTTTGAGTGACCACAATGATGGCATGCAGAAGGGCACTGTCCGCAGGACATGAGAAACTAGTGAAATGATTGCATCCTGCTGCAGCCCCAACGCAAATCAGCCGTTTGATCTGCCACCAGCCACGTGGAGCTGTGGACGCTCTGTCACTTACCAGATTATAAATGAAGACTGCCACCAGGGTCATCAAGATGCGGATGAGCAGCGTCCACAGCTCCACTCTGCAAACACGAACACGTAATCCAACACATTGCTTGCTTGGTTGAGCTTTGACTAGAGGTTGACCACAGTTTACTCAGCAAACGGGGCAGGGTTATGTGGGATAACAACCGTCTATGTTGCCAGCACTCACTCTGTGTGCATGATCGCCATCTTGTTCCGCGTCTTGAAATCCTGCAGTGACAAAGCAGCAAGGAGCACAATGCATCGTTATGTGATCGACCATACAGAACTGGGTCCAAAAAGGCCCTGGCACACGTTACTATCCTCCAGCTGACTGAACTCAAGGTTTCTGACCTCCGTGAGTCTCCGCAGCAAGACACGCAGGAGAGGCGCTTGTGTTTTGATTGCATGCTCTCTTACCAGTTCCATTTCCCCCACGCAGCACACAGCAGCCAGGATGACGAACACAACCGTGGAGACAACCGCCACCATGGCGTGGATCAGGTGTGGCATCTGCCAGCAAGCTGCAGGCACAGGCATGATAGCCACTCACTCAGGCCAGCTATGCATGCGCCTCACGGAACTCCTATGCTCCACACGATACAGACAGCAGCATTGTTTTACAAATCACGATGTTGGTGACACCCACACATAGCTTATATTTATGCTGCAGCTTGCACTTCCTGTTTGCTAGAACCATCATGCAGTGACGCTGCAAAGTGAACAGCTGCTGGGTGATGAGCTACATATGACAGGTCAGAAACACGTTTGCAAATATTTCTTTATAATGCTTATGCTTGATCATCACCCCTCTGTTTGAGCTGGCTTGGTCTGCACTGGCTGCCGACAAATTATTTTGTTGAGAAGTGCTTCATGCCTCAATTCTGGGTCTCAAGCATGCGGGTTTCCGACCTTTAGCGCCTCTCTTGAACCTTCAGCAGGACATGCACCACGGCAAAGGCAGCCAGTGCCAAACCGGTGTGGGTTTTGAAAGCACAGTAAGCTGTGGAAAACACGCTGCATCAGGTATCGAACGGCGGGCCCGGCTAGCGAGGCAGCCCTCACACAGTGTAAGCCCGCAGCTCCGAGTTTGCAACTCACCAACTTCCGGAAACTCAGCATTGTACCCAATGTCGTCTGGGCCTTTTGCAAACATCTGGCAATCCAAGGCCATCAACAAGATAGACAGAGTTGTGACGTCCAAGACCTGTGCAGAGCAGCAACAGGCCTGCTGTTAAGAACTCTTGCGCAGATGTTCAAGGAACATATACTCGGGCTGCTGTGGTTGCATACTGAAACCGGATGGCTCATTGTTCAGGAAAAAATGCACACTTGCCTGGAGGAAAATCTTTGCGAACCAGCGTAAGAGGATGATAGGCCTGCAACGATCAGCAGCACATAGAAGGTCTGACAAAGCTCTCACCACATGTCGACAAGCAAGCCGGATGTGTTGCTGGCTCAGCACATCCGGCTAAAACAAACAGTGCATACCGCCCAAGCCGCTGCATATGCTCTACGCTAGTTTGGTACATGCCAGGGCGTGTACCAAACATTGCTTTCTTGGAGAGATATTGTGTCTAGCTGCAATACCGTGGGTTGAACCGTGAAAAGCCATATAATGATAATGATGAGACCGTGTCAGAAGATCAGCCAGCCTACCGGCACCGGCACATGCCTTCGGACGCTCACCATACATAGTCGAACTGCACAGTGCAAGAGCAGGGGTGACACACGGTTGTACACAGAGTCCAGCACACATTTGAACAATGAATGAACTGTCCAGCGTGCCCTCTTCACACTCTTTTGGCTTAAGAACATGGTTCAAAACAGTCACCAGGCCCGTCTACATTTGTGGCGGTTGTACTACGGGTGCGACAGCCATCACTTGACGCACCTTATTTTCCCTGAAGCTGCGCCCCACCCAGACGCTGAGCGCAACAGACAGCACCAGGCCAGAAACGCTGGCGTAGAAGCAGGCCAGGAAGAAAGTGTAGCCCTGCAGGAGTGGACGCAGGACGCATGGATTGATCTGACGGTGGCATGGTCATGGTGGACTGCATGAGGGGTTGCAAGGAGGTTCAGCACTACAACCTGGCAAGCAAGTTGCACCATGCGCTTGGAGAGTGTCCCTCTAGCATGTGCTGGAGAAAAAAGAGCTCATGTACCCGGCGTGGCCAAAATGTCAGGCTGCCAACACGTTGCTGGTTGCTGTTGCATGACGCATGCTTGCAGAACAATGATGGACTGAAACAGAACAGTGATTAACTGAAACCCACCCTGAGAAACCCACCCTGGACACGGTTACTGTGATCACTCACTCTGATGCTCATGAACTGGTTCAAAGAAATCCAACTGATGACGCGCCACCAAAGCTGATGCGAGGGCAGGGCAAACTGAGACGGCTGAACCACCAGCAGCCACAGCTGCAAGCGATTTGTGAGCAGTGTGTTGCGGTCAGGATGGCAGGCAGTAATCAAAACAGGAGTGGCAATGGTGTTTATCACGCATTCATCACGGACGGTTGCAACACATGGTTACGAGGGGGTGGAACGGGCATGGTCGAGGCATTTTGAAGTGAGAGCTCGCGCGCCATGCACTGTGCATGGCATTGAACAGTATTTGTGAGGCCACATGCATGCTGAGTGCATGAGAACGAGCACTGTCGTTTTTGGTACAGGCCCGCTTGTTGATACGACAGCATCTGAAGCCATGATGTGCCGGCGTCTGGCCGTCACTTATCATAGTGCACATCATGGCCGCACCTGTAACCAATCCGCCAGGAGCCTGAAGGCGATGAAGGTCAGCCCATAGGTAGCTTTCTCCTTGCAGACTGCGGATTACAACGCGCCTCAACAACCTTATCATCAGACAAACTGATGCTTGACGCAATGGCATGGCCTGCTCACTCGCATGCCGCGAACACACCATCAGCCAGCTGTGTATGGCTTCGTTTGACAGGACAGACAACCTGCTGCCGCACTTGCACGGAATCAGACGCCTGTGATGCCAGAACGCCCATGACGTCACATCGGCTTACCTGTGTACATGACACCTGCAGGGCAGGTGTGATGCAAACCAATATCTGCAATAGTGTAGTGCATGCCCATACACACATGCCCAGTTGACACTGCCTGAGACCTGTGATGTTTCCTTCCAGGTGCACTGCCCTCGGTGTGTTGAGGTGAGACGGGCGTGGGCTGGTGTGGGCGGTATGGGATTACGGACATGCGTTCCTGCTCAGCGTTCCTTAACAACTCACCCATGGCGCCAGCTGTGAACGATCGATCATCCAGTAGCTCATCTGCATCATCAGGACGAAGAGACCTTTTGTTTATCAACACGGATGCAGCTACTCGCCATCGGTAGACGCTCTATGATTCCGACGCGCACCTTGCCCAAAGGACTGCACACCCGTGCCCCTGCGCAACCAGATATACGTATGTGAGAAATGACTTCGGAGAGCTATCAATTCGGAGAGCCGCAGTGTTACGGAATGACGTGATTCGCACCTTTCTACGCTCTGCGCTGAGCTCTGGCCCGAGCTCTGGCTTTCGCTGGTGCTCAGAGGCATCTCTGTTCAGGTCCTGAGAATGCTTACTCGCTCATGTACGGACAGGGCATTGATATTGTTTTTGATCATTTATGACATGGTGCACGATTGTGCGTGCCCAAGATTGTAACTGCCCAACAAGTGTGGGTGGTGATAAGACGATTGGATAGTACCTTAACTCCCTCTTGGAAGTTGCTGGTTAGTGCTTTTGTGTGTACGGCCAGCAAACGGCGGAAGGGGTAATTGAGAGGCACCTTCGTATCAAGAGCTGGACGAGCAGCTGTGCTGAATGCAGGTGCCGGCGCGTGTTTAAGTGGTACCGAGTCTCGGTTAGACACAAGATGCCGGGCTCTGAGAAAAGCCAGGTGTCATCAATTCAGGACAGCATTGCAAGCGGGTGAGCGAACGCACAGACCGTCATGTGCAGCGGATTACATGTCTTGCAGCTGTTCATTCCGTGACTCATTGCAGGCCTCAGCGTCGTACCCGTGTCTTGCAATCTATGAGTGCAGGGCTGACATCAGCGCCAAAGTGAATGCGCAAGGTAATGGTTAAGTGGCTTTCGCCCAATGCCGGAACCGTTCTGCCAAATCCCTGACCAGCTCATTTCTTGCACGATGTCTTTGGATTGGAGTGGTTCGGCCAACCTTACTTGTATGCACTAATCTAATCCGGGGCTATCTACCCGCATTCAATTTTGCCCGTCTGGTATCAAGCAAGCCATACAGCACGATGAATCATTTCATACTGGCAGTGCACATCAAAGCAGGCAGGACCTAGATGGATCAACGCGGCTTGATCATTGACCTTTGTTGGTGATGATTAGGGGTTCCAGCTGGCTACCTGCTCCTGAATGCTCGGATTGGCTGCATGTGCATGCAGAAAATGGAGACATCGACAGAGTGCTCTCAACTGCATGCATGGGTTCCTGCTACACCGTTTGCAAGGAGAAGGCAACACACGGGCTGGGATTTCTACTCTTCCGTCTGGCAGCTGATTGGCTACAGGTGCGGTAGACCTTGCACGCAAGAGAACTGCTCAACAGTGGGAGCTACACTTTCAAAGCCCAATCTCAACACACACAATGCACGAATACAGTAGTTTATGGCCAGTGCATGGCTTGCCCTAGCACTGTTCAGGGACGGGATGGTTGTTCAGATGGTTGTTCAGATCTGAAAGCAAGAAACAAAACCGAGATGACGTGTGCATGAGCAAAGACAACCGCACATCCTTGCAACTATTTTCGACATGGCTCAGTCACAGTGCATTGAACGTGAGTAAGGGTGGGTGTGCCCTACGTTCTCTCCTCACGTGGTCCTGTAACAGCACCATCGAGCGCGCCATTTGAGCTGATAAGCTTGCATGCAATGCAAAGACTCCAAAGGCGCCACACCTACCAGCATTTGCTGGCCTGTCCTTTGCAGTTATGGCTCCTGGTGGTGCGGCCTCCCCAGTTCGCCATTGCCTCGCATCAGCTCTGGTGGCGCGTGCTGTCCTTCGTCTCCATGCGGCAGTTCATGAGCGTGAGGGTGAGCTGGGCAAGCAATCCTGCAACACAAACCCATGCGCTTTCGCCAGATATGCATCAATACAGGTTTGACCTTGAAGAGATATTGTGTCTAGCTGCAGCTTCACCGTGAATCAAATCATGATAAGCTATCAACAGGGGGATGTTATAGCATGAATGATGATGATGACAGGGCTGGCACGGCGCATGGGTCATGGGCGCCTGCATGCAGGGCCTTTCCTTCTTCCTGGCCTGCTTCTACCTGCTTGTGGGCGGCCTGGCCAGCGCTGCTGGGCTGTGCACATGGATTGCCTGGAGCTTCAACAACAACAAGCTGGAGGTCAAGTGGTCAGTGGCTCCTGCTTTTGTCTTAGGTTGCCCACACAGAACGTCACTGGGATTGATTTGTGCATGCACATGAAAATCTGTCAGATCTGCCTTGCATCTAGTGATGCTCAAACACAGTGCTGCTTGCCCGATCTTTCATGAGTACAGTATGCCCGCATGCAACACATGATTGCTCCTGGCAGTACCATGCATGCTTTGCTTATGCCTACGTGTGCTGCAGGCCGGTGCTTCTGTTGCGTGCGATGGGTCGGTTTTTCCTCTACTCCCTGGACATCATGTCCTTATCAATCCTTGTAAGCAAAGCCTTGGACATCCCAATGGACCCTTACACAGCGGACAACTCAATTAAAAGAGATGAAGACCGCAAACAGAAAACGCGAACAAAACACGCAAATGACACAGTCACACACGCTCACTCATGCATGCTCACTCCTTTCATGCGGTTGAGCAAGGGCGTGTGATATGCATCTGTGAGGCACGACCTGCAGCCTGTAGCAGGATAGCACCCCAGGTGCATTGCAGCAGATGGCCTAACGGCAATGTCTGGTTCCAGGGGGCATAAGATCACCTTTTTGACTGCTGCTCAACAATGACTGCTTGCCAATGACTGGTTGTGTGGCTGCAGATCATCCCCTTGGATTGCCAGACCTTTGCAGTGCCAATGGAGGAAATTGGTATCAACAAAGAGTTCGGATTTGGTGAGTGAACCTGTTGCACTTGCCTTGTGCCAGAACCCCAAGGCCGAATACAGATTGAGGGACGATCGGATGCATGAGAGAGAAAAGCACTACAGCGCTGCTCTATGCTCTACATGAGGCATGTGAGTTGCGACCACTGCCCTGCATTGTACCTGAGCTGTACCGGCATCGGATTTGTAGGCTTTGTGCTTCTGACATGTTGCGCTGACGCTTGCCAACACTTTGGCAATGCATGCCTGCAGTGTGCTGGGCCATGCCGTACGCCATCAACGGTGTCGTAGCTGTATTCGCCATCCTGCTGTTCATCTTCTTGGCGGCGTGCTTCTGTGTTTGCGAGTCTATGGAGCTGGGTGGGTACAGTAGACGCTTGTTGGTTTCGCAGCTCCATACTGCAAACCTTTCCTGCTTCGCTAAAATGGCCCCGCGCCCATCAGCCCATGCTGTCAGCATGAGCAAATCAGCCAGTGTGTTCAAACGACCACTATCGAGTGTCAGCAGGCACTGCACAACGTTTCCTGTACCCTCAAAAGCACGAGAGCATGTCAAGGTGAATCCCCATTCCCGTGCTTTGCAGACTTCAAGACACAAAACAAGGCAGCCATCTTCCACACAGGGTGAGTTTGACCTGGACAAGCACCTGACATATCCCCACTGGCACAGGGTGAGTTTGACCTGGAC
>QAXH01006449.1:10225-21104 GCA_004335635.1 Chloromonas sp. AAM2 | reverse complement strand
CCTAGCAGCATTTCGCATGAGCTCACATGATTTGAACATTGAGAGGATGAGATACCCACCGAATAGAAGACCACATGATCATGATTGCCGCTGCTGCGAGGCTGGGGCTAGAGAAGATGAGCTGCATATCTTGGAATGTGAAGCCTATGTTGACATCCGGGTGCAGTTTGAAGACGTTTTTGCTGTTGGCACTGANNNTGGCAACCCCGATGCATACATGAGGCATGTCATGAACCCGGACAATGGGCATGCATGGAAAAGACTTGCCAGTTTCCTCATCAGAGTTATGGCCAAGCGTCAAGCTATCCTGGACGGTCTGGACTGAACTCTCATTTGTGGTTTAAATAGGTGCTGTTGACTGAGATGCTGCCTGTTATGGTCTGTCTGGGTTGATGCACGGTCTTCTGTCACGATATGCACAGTTTGATTCCTCCCTTCCCCAGTTGCCGCTTTGCGAGTTGATTGGCCATCGCCTGAGCTGTACTGGAGAGCCCGAATGCCGGGTTGTTGGGTTGGCCGCAGACGCCGATTGCATCCAGGTCTGCCGGCATACATCACATTTACTGCTGGACCATGCAAGAGCAAGCTGCATTGCCTTGTGACTCGTAGGTGGCAGACGACAGTCTGCAGCTTCCCGCTTGCGACGTGCGAGCAAGGCTGCACTGCAAGCACGTGCGGACCACAGAGACGATTCAACGTACGGTTTCGCGGTCTTTAAACAGTCTTTAAAGCCGAGTGAACAACCACATTGTATTGATTAGTGCCATAAAATGGCATCTCACAATGGTGTGCGCACGATGGCGCCATCTCGCAGGTCTTTGTTGCTGCACATTGTGATCCTGCAGTGTTCCTTAGGACTGGCTGCGGTGAACGCAGAATGGATGAACTGCGCATACAATCGTGAGTAAGCAGTGTAGATCCTGCATCCAAGCAATTTGATGGACTGCGTCTCTTCATGGAGCGTGGTTAAACGGATACGGCGCATTGCCGTTGTTCTTGCAGAATCCATGCAAAACTCTGACAAGCTATACGTCGACAACGCAATCTGCAGCACCGATGGCTTGGTTCAGCTCGTGCTGCGCCCGAAGCGTCTGAAGTTGGCATGGATCGATACCAGGTTCAAAACTGCAACGGACACAGGAACGCCCAGCCAACACTACCTCGTGAACTTCTGGCAGGCGGATTGGTAAGTGAAGGGGCTAACACATGGGGCCAATGCGCCAATGTTGTACCTCCTATGGCAAGCAGAGTTGGTCCCAAATGCATGGTCAAAACTTTCCGCCAAGCAGGTCGTGAACATGAGCATGATCGTTTGGCATGTCTTATCCCGCCTTACAAGTGCCTTTTCTGGCACGGGCAATTCCATGTGATGCTTGAGTCCAGTGCTTGTGAGCCAGGGGTACATGTCTGATTTGTATTGCTGCCGGGCCGTGAACATGCACAAACAGTCATGCACAACCACCTCATTTCCGTTGAGCCATGCCCACTTAATGCTGTCTGACATGTCCTTCATTCTCTCCAACTTTCATTGCAGGGCTGATGCTGGTTACGAGGGCAATGCAGCATATGCAGACCTGGTCAACGGCAACCTCTGCGTTCACGAGGTGCATCAAGGCAAAGCATATCCCCTTTGGTGCACCAACACCAATGGATCGAAGTCCACAGCGGTGGTTGTGCAAAATGCGCGGTGGTGGGGCTTGTACGAACAAACTCCGCCGCGCTTGGTTTGGCATGCACCGGCTTCGCCGCCCCCTCCACCCCCTCTGCCGCCCCTGTCGCCTTTGGCACAGCTAAGACTTATGTGGTCGCAGATCGTGGCGGATGCAGCCGGTAACGGAAGAGGTGAGTCATGCTTTCCTGTACAAGGTTTCCTGTACGAACTTTCTCGTGCGGACAGAAGCCACATCAGACGTGTTCCTGTTCAAGGCCAGTCAGTGCCAGACGAAGCCAGCCACTGTCAACAGTACCAGTTAGAGTCGTCCATCACCAGCCAGCACCAGCCGGTGTCAGCCAGCATCAGCTGGTGTCAGCCCGCACCAGCCCGCACCAGCCCGCACCAGCCAGTACCAGCCATCATTAGCCAGTGCCAGCCAGCACCAGCCAGTACCAGCCAGTGGCAGTCATCACCAGCCAGCGCCAGCAGTTCCAGCCAGCACCAGCAGCACCAGCCAGCAACAGTCATCACCAGCCATCACTACCCAGCCATAACCAGCCAGCACCAGCTGGTATCAGCCAGCACCAGCCGGTGATGTTAGCAAGTGTCAGCCAGTGCAAGCCAATGTCAAACATTGATGCATGTCGTTATCCTGCTCCTTCCTTGCAGCTCTCTACAGTGGCGCACCCACAAGCAAGTGCCCTACTGCTGTGTCTAAGCTTTTTCCGGGCACATCAATCAAAACAAGCCAATCGTTCCTCACATTCCAAAATGATGGTAAGCACCACTGAACCCAAATGGCAAAGATGCGTTTCACCGCAAAGCACTGCCTGAAGCTTATCGGAGTCTACTACAAAGCAACCTTACAAGGCTGATTGTCATTCTATTGTCCAGCTTGCTTCGGGGGCTAGAAACGATCAACGTTTAAAACGTGGTGCCTGCGTGCACCGAGGCTTGTCCGTCGTTATCCGTTCAGTGTAATTGCATCCGCTTGTGATTACGTTACATCCTGCCTGTTTGTCTGCTTACCGTCCCTAGCCAGATAGCAAATACTACCATGCACCACCCGCAAACAGGCTGCTTAACACGGCTTGCAGTACTCTACAAATATACTGTGCAAGCCTGGCTGGTAGACCAACAGACGAATGCTCTTTGTGGCCATAACCTTGAATGCCTAACAAATGATCACTGCTGGTTTGAGGGGTAACTGATTTCTATACATACGGAGGCTGCCACCCGGCCTCGTCTCTTGCTAGCGTACGTGCTCAGTGCATACAGCCCCCCTGATGTAATCACAACGTATATATCAAGATGCATGCTTTGAACTGCCTGCCTGCAGGTAACCTGGTGTTGTACGGCCCCAACAACCAGGTTCTGTGGGCATCCAGTTCATTCTCACCCAAGCCTCGTGACCTGGTGATGCAGACAGACGGCAACCTGGTGGCATACGACATGGATGGGAAGTCCTTCTGGCAGTCAGATACCAAGACGGGCACAGGCTACGAGTACTTGCTTGTGGTAGAAACGGACCATTTGAAGGTTGTGAGGAGCTATGACCGAGTCGCCCTCACGGGGCCGGTTGTGCTTTGGACAGAAGCCAACCACTAGGCACTATGGGATTGTTTTGAACTGACTACAGACTTCGACGCCTAGCAGAAAGAAAGGGGACGTCGGTCGGCGCAAGTACGGAGGCCGGGTGGTTAAGCCCAACCCCCCATGTAGCAAAGGGTCCAAGAGCCAGCCATGTATGCATGGCAGCATGCCGTTCTCAGAGCATTCGTACATACATAGTTAATTGTACATATAACTGCGCACCAAGTAGGGATTGAAGGCAGGGAACGAAACAATTCTGTACATACTGTGAATACATCCATTTGTTTTCGGGCGGCTGTACAAAGACACACACACACGAATCATTACCGCTTAATATAACGTTTTTCAGTAATATTTACGTGGTACTTGCACGCATTTGGTCTAGCTTGGTGTTGGTTCACCCGGCCAATCAGCATTTTAAATCCATTCTTAGTCTGGCAGTGGGCGCGTTTGACTGGGGAAGTTGTCGTTACTAACGGATTTCCAATATTTATTTTTCCTGCTGGCTTTTGAGACAGCATCAGGATGATGAACTCTGTCTGTTACGGGTATAACCCATATTAAGGGTAATCCATCAATTTACCGTCAAGTTGGCGCTTTCCATCCAGGCAGTTGCATCATTTACAGTGCAACTGTGTCAGCTTTCCTGACAGTTGATGAGCGCCAATGGTACCTCATACTTACTGCTTGCTGTTATGCACATGTATTGCACATGTGTCAGAATGCATTGCAGGAGCTAGAAAGTTTCATGCACATACTGGACGTCGCCTGGTTCAGTGATGTTGCCTTACTCAATGGCCGGTATGAACTATTAATGCGAGCGAACATGAATTTCGAGATTCTATTTCTCTATTCATTGATCCTCCTCTGCTTGTAAAGCTGCAACGGGTGGAGGATGTGTGTGTCTGGTGCATTGTCCGGGGGTTTGCTGTCTGTTCAGAAGAGGAGTCTCAACGCCGCCTCACAATACTATGAGTCGGTTTCTCCCATGAGCCAATCACTGAATGTGACCTAGATTGTGGCCGTACGCAGATTTTGTAATCTTGCTTCATGATCTTGCCAGCGCCATTTCCGTTGACACTACGCTTGCTAGACTGCGGGCAATGCGCTCTATCCGGAACTGTTTGCATTTCACTGGACACTCTGTCAAAAGCCAGACCAAGTGGACGTAATGCAAGCAGGGTTTTTGTTTACGGGCCAAGCTGTGCCAAGCCACATCAGCTATTCAAAGGCAACTTTTACATCAGGGAAACCGTCACATGACACTGGTCGGGATGTGTACCGCCCTGACCTACCCTGAGAAAGAAGTTCAAAGTTCGCGTTGGGCTGCTGGTACTAAGCCCGAAAACCCCGCCGTCTATTTAGCGAGCAAACTCGGCTATCTGTAGAACCTGAGATCGTCCTAAACCGTCCAGTGTTGCCCTTGGAAGCTTGTGCACGCATGCACGCATCGGCTACGTTTGTGCGATTGGCTCGTGGGAAGGAACCCAAAACACAGCCCTCATCTGTAGGCTTGTTGTCTTGTTTGCTGCTGCTCTCTCGCGTGGTGATCTCTCCCATGGTGGTTGGCCAGAGCATGTCAGAGCATGCAGTGCGGACTAAGGGCGTGAGCTTTGAAGCATCATGTGATGGAGTTGCCAATGTGAGACCCTTATCCAACCGCCTGCCTTCCACCGACAACCTGTGGCTCATAGGCCCACACTTGCGTGATCCCCTCCGATAAAATCAACACCTATATACGTCATTTCACACATAATGCGCAATTGTCTTGAACACTGAAGGACGGGACGGCATGGTACTTCAGAACATCATATCACATCAATCGGACACTCACAGCCGTTTAGAGCTTTGTACGATCTTCACGGCTGTTTATGCATCAGGGATGATGGCAAGTAGAACAGTAAGCCCCACCACCAAGCCCACCTTGTTTGAGCCAAACCACCAAGCCCACCTTGTTTGAGCCAAACCACCAAGCCCACCTTGTTTGAGCCAAACCACACCAAGCCTATAGGCACCACCAACCTGAGCTGACCGGCGGTGCATGTGCATTTTGAAAGTAGTAATGGATAGCGGGATGTCTGAACGTGTGGTGATGCGTAAGACGAGCTGCAAACAACCAGGGTAAGGCAATGCTGCACAAA
Source organism: Chloromonas sp. AAM2 (assembly GCA_004335635.1). NCBI lineage: Eukaryota > Viridiplantae > Chlorophyta > Chlorophyceae > Chlamydomonadales > Chlamydomonadaceae > Chloromonas > Chloromonas sp. AAM2. The sequence continues at coordinate 15,716 of QAXH01006449.1, read as the reverse complement.
CTGCCGCCCCAAGCTATGCCAGCCATAGAAGCCAGCCATAGAGCCAGGCAGCCATACAAGGTACCTGCGGCTGGGGGCCCTGGTTGACCTGGGGTTACAGTTCCGACCCAGGTCTGACTACATGCCACTCAACTCGACCATCTTGCAAAGCTCGCTGTTGAGGCCTGTCGCTGCTGTAAACAGTGTGTATAGTGCTTATGCTAGCTCATGCCATGCTCTATTGCTTGCTGTATGGGTTTGCCAGCAGGTGGTCTGGTCACCTCAGTGACAGCCTGGTTCGAACCTGAGTTGCGTAAATGACGTCCATTTCAGCTGGCAATGGATACATACAGCTCTCAGTCAAGAAGTCTGAGGTGCTCTGTTGACAGAGTTGACCTTGGTGGAACAGACCAGCCTCTGAATTTTTTTGAATCAACCCGGTCGAACAATCCATTCCACAGTTCCCGACGGCGAGTGCTCGCATCCTGTCCCCTATGGCAGTTTCAGACGGCTGGTTTCGCCCAACGCTTTTTGACTTGTTTCGAAAGTATATGCTCCATCACGCTCAGATAAGATTTTCAGTTCTCCATTTCTGCACTTGCTTTTTCTTTGTCCTGATCTTGCGCTGCTGCACGCCATCGCCTTCAGACGGCTCGTCAGTGGGTGGTGTGCCATGGCATCTTCACGCCTGCTTCCGGTCTTGGTTTTGCAAGCGTGGTTTTGCCTGAGTTTCGTTGCGGTGGAGGCAGAGTGGATGCATTGCGCATACAATGGTGGGTGATTGCTCTAATCAGCTGCTTCAATGCGGCTGCCGAAGGCGGCTCTGAAACAGCGATTACTACGGCCAAGATGAGGTCAGACTCACGCAAGGTCGGGAGGACCATCTGCCGTGTTCCTGCAGGAACCATGCAGAACACCGACAAGCTGATCGTAGACAACGCAATCTGCAGCGCCGATGGCTTGGTCCAGCTTGTGCTGCGCCCAAAACGTCTGAAGCTGGCCTGGATGGATGCCAGATTCAACACCAAACAGACAACAGGGATCATTCGTAAACAGTACCTCGTAAACACGTGGCAGGCGACCTGGTAAGCGAAGGTGTGGGCTGCGTTGCATGGGCCGGGCGTACAAGTTCACCTGGCGTACGTAGTAGTAGTGGTAGTAGTGAAAGCGCCCGCCAAGTTCGCACCTCACCCGGCGAATAGTCAAGTAAATCGACACATTGAATTGCAGGTTCGGTGCTGGTTTGGAATCCAATGCAGCATATGCAGACCTGGTCGATGGCAACCTCTGCGTTCATGAGATGGACGAAGGCCAGGCAGTTCCCCTTTGGTGCACCAACACCACTGGATCGAAGTCCACAACGGTGGTGGTGCAAAATGCGCGGTGGTGGGGGTTGTACGAGAACTCACCACCGCGCATGGTTTGGCATGCACCAGCCTCGCCGCCCCCTCCACCCCCTCTGCCGCCCCTGTCGCCTTTGGCACAGCTAAGACTTATGTGGTCGAACATTGTGGCCGACGCAGTTGCCAGCGGAAGCGGTGAGTGTTAAAGGCAGAAACCGCATCTTACCAAATTTCCTGGCAGGTCACTGGTAGGACGCTCAGATCAGAGAGCCTCAGAGACCCTGACGTGATGTGCTTTCTTTTCTGTTTTCGCCTTTCTGCTGTTGCCTTCTGTTACCCGGGGATGGTCAGGACGGTGGATGGTCCTCGTCTCTTGCATAAAAATCTTTGCTGACGTCCACAATCGTTCTCGGTGCATATGGGGCCCCTGATGTGATGAGCAAAGAAAAGAAGTTTGCCAGTTTTGGGACAATTTGTGTGTATGGAGTCATGCTATTGTCCGCTCTTGTATATGTAGGTAGGACGTGCTGATGTGTTCTTGTGGGTGTAGTGGGCACTTCATCGATATCTACTGTGTGAGCCCGCCTTAGGGCCTGTGCCATCCAAACCCGCACCACGTCCAAGGCCTGTATAATAATTATAATTATAATAATAGGCCTGTATAATAATAATAATTATAATAATAATGAGTGGCTATATTCTTTGGCTATATTCTTTTTTTCTATTCTGGGTGGCTATACAGAGCAACCACAACAGGGGGCTCACATGCACCGAGCGTGATTGCCAGATTAAAGTGGCACATTTCTGTTCAACCCTCAGCAGGGAGCAGGCAAAGTGCTGCTTGTCCAGAGGGCAAGAGTTAAATGTCAGCACTGCCTGTATTCGTATATGTGTGCACACTGTCATCACAGGACGCAAACCAGGAGGGTCACAGCTCAGGCCTGCCCACTCATTCAGCACTTGCGAGGGACTTCCTGTTGCACGGGTTCTAAGGCACGGATAACACACCTTGCACCATTCTAGTAACTATGAATTGATACTGCAACGTTTTCTAACCAATTCCTGCATGCAGCTCTCTACAGTGGCGCACCCACAAGCAAGTGCCCTACTGCTGTGTCTAAGCTTTACCCGGGCACATCAATCAAAACGGCTGGGTCCTTCCTCATCTTCCAAAGTGATGGTAAGCAGGATTTCGCTGGCTGAGCCACTTGACTCAAACCTTCGTTGGTAGCCAACCCACCCCAGACCCAGATTTTTAGAGCATTTTCGTTGTGGGAACATAGCCGATTAATAGTATTGATGATCATAATAACAACATGTGCCTGATGGCCTGCAGGCAACTTGGTGCTGTACGGTTCTGACCAGGAGGTTCTGTGGGCAACTAGCGCGACTTCAAGCCAGCCACGTGATCTGGTGATGCAGACAGACGGCAACCTTGTAGCATACAACACGGATGGGGCACCGTTCTGGGAATCAAATACCACGGCTGGCACAGACTATGAGTATTTGCTCGTCGTAGAAACGGACCACGTGAAGGTTGTGAGGAGCTATGACCGAGTCGCCCTCACGGGGCCGATTGTGCTTTGGACGGAGGCCAACCACTAGACACGAACCATGGGCAGGGCAGTTGGTGTCAGAGACCCAAATGGTTGCGTGTTCAATTTCAGTTTCAAACTGCCCTCTTGGGCCTCAGAGGGTGACGGTTCACTCGGGCGCCATGGCACGTTGGGTTAGTCTGGTTCGGTCAAATTCATCGAAAATTCAAGATTGCCTTGAGAAGCCAGAGAAACAAAGGATACATGCACACGACCCTGGTAGTCTTCCACATTTGATACTTTTGCACATACCACTGCACATTGCAAACACGCTAAAACAAGAGAAATAAAATCATGCGCTGAATTATTGGGTTTTAGAGCAAAAAGGAATCATCAACTCGGCCCAGTCTGTTCATACAACCATATGACGTTACTGGATAACGTCGTTTCATACATCCTCCCTTTTTTGCGCGGCAGTGAAAAGCAGCTTTAGTTCGTAACATGCAACGAATATTTAATGCTAGACAAACAAGTTTAAGTCTTTGCCAAATCAACTCGATTACTGACAGAGACAGCACTAGTTTTTTTTATTTGCCTATTATTTGCTCTGCCTGGCAAACCAGCGCTTTGTTTGCATAGCAGTGGGTGCTTGTCAGTTTATACAGAATTATGTGATGTGCTAGGATTAGTCGGTGCACTGAGCACCATGAAGCACTGTTCAAGCACCATCTAGCACCAGGCCTAACCATGCTCATCAAGCATGTGTGCTAGCAAAGCCTGCTGACCCCGTGGCTAGAGTATTCCTAGCCGGACAACAGCACTGTTGGCATTACACAACACTCTGTTTGGGGTCACAGCTACATGCATACAGCTACCATCGATTCAAGCGGGGTTGCGCACATTTGTTAGGCTGCCAGAGTTCAGGTCACACGTTGCGGTATGTATGCAATATCATCATCATCATCATTACATGGTTTTTCAAGGTTTGGCCCTCTTCTGCGTCTGCGATGTCGATTGAATATGACCTGTCTTGATTCGGCTGCTACATTTCCAAATGGCATCGAATTTCCTGGTAGGTGTGAACAGGATAACCAAATGGCATGCCAGTTGCTCATGTGTGCCTGGACAAAGCGCGGTGGGGCAGTCATTTGCACGCAGCTGCCTGCTTCAGTGATGTTGCCTCACTCAATGGCCTGTCTGAATGATTAATGTGAGCGAATCTGGATCCTGTTCCGCCTCTATTCATTGACCTAACATTGGGTTTCCTGGATCGGACGGACAGTCGGCTTGTAAGGGTGAAACGGATGAAGGATGCGTGTGCTTGCTTTTTGGGGGGTTGGGGGGGGGGTGGTAATGGCCCTTTCACACAATCATGGAATGTTGTCGTTTAAGGCACAGCCCTCAGGGTTCTTGTTTATGTTCCCAGATTTTTATTATCGTTACAGGTGCTTTCTGCTTGCATCAGGCAGCAGCTTCGCCGTGCAAGCCTGTGCTGGTTCTTGCTGTTGGATTGCTGTTGGCAGAAACGTGCTGGCTGTAGCTGAGTGCTACCTGACCAAAGCCCTGGTGCCCATGCGCAAGCCTCTTAGTTGCAGCTTAGGGTTGCAGGCGTGCATCTGCTTTGGGTTCAGCCTTGCGCTCACTCGAGCTCGCCATCATTCAACGCACTAGTGGAGTAGCCCATGCTACGCCCGTGGCAATAAGGCAAACCGGGCCCGTGACAATGCTGGCCAATGCGAAGATACAGGGTGGCATGCATGGGTTTGCATCTGCATGCGTGGGCCTGTTTGTGGCCAGCATGCAGAGGCCTGCCTCGGAGTAGCCTGTGCGTGCATGCATGACAGGTCTGCAGGGGTGGCTCTGTGATTGACTGTTTCTCAGTGGGCTCGGCGCTTGTGATGAACACACCGACGCTTGCCTCACTCTGCTCGTTTACACGACTTTGCCTAGTGTTCTCTTTTCTTGCAAGCTGTCTGATCAAGGGTTACTTGCCCGCACTTTCTTCCTTTCTCCCTTCGTACATACACACGCATCTCACATACATACATACACTCACTCACTCTATTATACACACTTACAGTTCTCCCTTTGTACATACTTACTGTCGTACATATAGCCGTGCTCTGACAGGGGGCAATACAACGTTATCAGTTTTTGTCGTCAGCGATGCTTTCTTGTCAGTTAAGTCGGTTCAGTGACTAGTGTGACAAGCCATCTGTAAGAGATCACGACTTGAGTATCCTTCAGCACAAGTCGACAAGTCTGTAATAATCATTCTCTGCCTCTCGTCTCCTGAGTAAGAGTCATTCTGCAACACTCTCTGAACATGTGTTGAATCAATTTCCGTGTTCAATCAATGCGGCTGTGGCCGAGTGGTTGAGAAAACACTGTTGAAAGAGACTCTGACGCACATGGTTCTGAATAGCACCGGTGTTTTCACCTAGTGACCCAGGGGCAGAGGTATCCGATCTTTGTGTGGGGTCGTATTGCTCCGCACAAGACAGTAAACCTCTGCTGAGTACACCTCTCTTGTTTTCCACATATTTGTGCACATGCAACAACCCGGTGAGCATCCAGTCATGCAACAACCCGGTGAGCATCCAGTCATGCAACAACCCAGTGAGCATCCAGTCA
>QAXH01006448.1:45763-60855 GCA_004335635.1 Chloromonas sp. AAM2 | reverse complement strand
CCATGAGCACCAGGTCATCGGCATACATCAACATGAGAATGGCCATGTGTGCGTCTTGCCCAGGGGTGCTGAGACTAGTTGTCTGTCAATGCGGTATGCCATATCACTTCTAACAACCTCATCAACTAGTCGCAACTGCAACATCAACTAGTAACAATTGTCTGGCCCGACTTGAACCCTATTTCTGTAATGCGCACAGGTTGCACGCACGATGGAACAAGCAAACTCTGATAAACATGCGACTACTGTGATGTGAGTACCCGGTCCATGTGTTTGTGAACACATGACACCTTTCAATGGACAAAGTTGAGCGTACCAGCTGCACCAAGGAATGCTCTCCGCTCTGAGTTAGGGTAGACATGAGGCAAAGTTTACCAGGCTCTTTGGCTGGTTCCCTTCCTTGCTTACTTGGCCGGCTTAGCCAGATCCAAGTTTGCAAATGCACCAGTAGGTGTCCGCTTTTTTCTGATCGCCTCAGCCCATCTCTTGCCTGTGTGACAGCAGTGAACACAAGGTGGGTTAGGTGGACAATCCTCCCTGGTGTGCCGGTAACTCTTCTCTTGTTCACAACAATTATAACCAGCTGCTCAGGTCACCCCTCTGCCTCGGCCTCCCTGTGCCTCTGTTTTCAGCAGTGGGGCTTATCGGCATTTCCCAAACCCTGCTCAATCGTCACATGCTTAATCAGTACTGCTCGAAGAACGACTATCTGCACAAAAAAGTAACTGTCTTGCCCACGCCCGCAAAAAGAAGTTACTCTCTTGAGCAGATTCGTGGCGAGGTTCTAGTGTCAGACGCAAAAACTGTCCCAGAACTGGTAAACTTCTTTTTTTCGCACATTGTAGCCATCTTGCAGGGCACCTCACCTGTCTCTCTGTCTCCTGTCTGCCACGGCATGAGCCATGGTGCATCCCTCCTGCCCATACTGGCTGCGCTGTTCAGGCTGGGCAGGCTACCCGCTTGCTGTGTCTGCATGATGCCTGCCTGGTACGGCTGCATACTGCCTGCATGGTACGACTGTGTGCTGCCTGCCTGGGATGCCCCTTGCCATGGCTCTTGTTGACTGGGTGCAATGCCACTGGCACCAGCGTAGCTGAGGGCAGGTGACGTGGGTGTTTGGGCTGTGGTGGGTCTGTGCAGCGTGTGCATGTGGTGCAGGGCTGACTCGGAAAGGGGCTGACCCACGCCTGAAAATTCTGGTGGCTGGCCCTTCTGCATCGCATGGCACGTCATGGCAAGGCACAGTACGAGATTGAAAAGGGCTGTGGCAAAGTTGAGGTACAGGTCAGTGTATCCTAACCCTGTGTCCAGTGGAGCCTGCTTTGGCTTGGCACAATATGAACAGATACTACTGATTTTGAGCAGCTCAACAAGGGACTCCTGATTTGTCATGTCAGGTTAGTTGCGGTTGGCATGCTGCCTGCCGGCTCATGTCCCCGGCAGTCGTACAAGCCTCACCGGCGTGGCGATGAACTGTCGTGTAAAACGCTCTCTTTGATCACCCTGCAGAGTGGTATACGGGTACGCATGTCTTCGTATTTGCCTTGTATTTCATTCACCGTATGCAATAAGTTTCCACGGCGACTCACAGATGGAGCGGTCTGCGTCCGCAAAATGGGCCGATGCGGAGCAAGTGTGTACGTGGGCCATCGTCCTGTGCCTGCGTAGATGCGGCCAATCTCTTCCAACTGGTCGAAGAGGAGAAGATTCAGATGCTTGCGTCGATCCGTGGATGCGTGCAGGCTGGTGAACTGCTGCTGTCCGTAGTGAGGCATGATGTCACCTTGCGTGAGCTCTGCAATGTGCCAGCGCGGTTCATCTTGTCCAAAGGCCAAGCAGGTAAAAGCAGTTGCGAGTAGAAACGGGAAAGTTCTGGCTTTTGGCTTTTGGCTTGTGTGTGTAGGCCTCTGCGGCAGAAACTGTCTTGTTACCAATATGCAATCTTCAAGCATGCACATCAGCAATGGGACTGGAGCTGCACCTCGCGTGGTCACTCGCACTTCCATGCGATGCAGGCCACTGGCACCTTGTAGCAGCCTCGGTGGAGCACCACAGCCACCCCGACCAGAGCCCGTGAGCGGATTGCTCCTCCAAGGCTCGCAAAAGCATCAGCCGCACGATTTGACGGCATTGAGGCGATGCCGGCCTTTTGTGGCCACTCGGGCAGCCCAGGTAAGTCGTGCAACATGCATCACGCTGTCTGCGGCCTTGCTGTTCAATCTGTCTTGGGTTCAACACAATCTACTGGCTACATCCGCACCCCATTTCCAGTCGTTTTCTTACCTTTACACAGGTGGCCACAGCTGCAGCCACCCAAGGTGCAGCTGAGCCAACCGCTGCTGGTGGCCCTGATGTCTCTCTCCCCTCCGCAATGGAAGTGGTAGATGATGAGCAGTCTTCTGAGAAGCGTGGGTCTGGTGGCTCAGGCATTGCCTCTGGTCTTCGGCTGGAGAACGTGAGTGGCATCCCAGACATGCATCACCAACCTTCGCAAAACATTTCCGCTCAGGCGACTGTACTACCTCAGGAGTGCTCCTTTAACTGGCCAGGCACTTGCTGTGCTGGTGCCTGCACAAACCATGCCACACCACACCATCGTGTCAGCAAGACACCTAAGCCAGATGGAAGCAGCCACCAAGCAACGTGCAGAGTTCACAGTTGCAGTGTGGTGTATACACCAAAGCTTACTCTGCAACCAACCCCAATATTCAAGTTGATATGCGTTGGAGCCAGGACAGCGCAGGGACACAGGGGCCAAGACAACATATAAATACTATGACACCTTTCAAGGTGTCAACCCCAGTTGAGCACGTTATGTGCATGCCTAACACGCACGTGCACGCATGGCCCAACTGAGGTCAGCGATGGCCCTCCATGGCAATCCACTGTAGCACGAAATAAGGGCAGAAAATCAGGCATCCATGTTTTTATCGTCTCGTTGTGTGTGGGCTTTCTCTCTGCAAGACCCCAAAGACCCCAAGGAGGTTGCTCATTGCGTGCATGCATGCTTTCTGTCCATCAAACAAATCCTACACCCTCGTTGAGCGTGCGCACACCCCATGTGCAGATTTCCATGACGTTTAAGAACCAGCAGGTGCTCAAGGACTGCTCATGGGAGGTCAAGAAGGGAGAGAGGGCAGGCTTAGTGGGTGAGTGGAGTCAGAAGGAGTGGGTGAGAGGCAGTGAGGTGAGAAGGAGTGGGAGCGACGGCAGCAAGGTGGACAGGAGCAGGAGCTGTTATGCTAGGCCAATGCGTCTCTGATGCAGCTGCCATCACTCTCGTACGCTCTATGGCTATTAAGGGCACAGGGAGGATCCGTTCTGCTGGTCAACTACGTAAGAGAACCGTATACAGTCTTATTGGCTCTCATAGCTTGCAGCCCTGCAGCTAGGTGTCCCATCGCTCATCGAAGACTGCTGCCATCCTCAACCAGTTACCATCCTCAACCACTGATGTGACTAAATCGCAGACCCTGCACACAGCCACTTGAACAATTTCACTATTGCTGTGTATATTGGTAAACCATTTGTAAATCAACACAAAGTCAGTCTCTGCCACGAGTTTGCAACCTGATCATAATCATCTGAATATGTTATGTGATGAGGATGATTATTGCCGGAGGTTGCCTCGGTCTCACGTTCTAAGCATGACCGGTCTTGTTATTCAGGTGTAAATGGCGCAGGCAAGACCACCCAGCTCCAGATCATCATGGGCCGGTTGCAGCCCGACACTGGGGAGGTGGTCAAGGCAAAGAAACACATGCGCATTGCCTACCTGGCACAGGTACGTGCACCAGGGGGCAGACTACCGTACGGCGCAGAAATCGTTGCGCACCCTGCCAAGAGTGATTTATTAAACTTGGCCGCGCAGAGTCGCGCACCCGGCAAAAGAGTTATTTGAATTTGACGCGCACCGGTCGCGCGCATCCGGCACTGGGAGTTTTGTGTTGACGCGCACCCCGATGCGTGCTGTTTGTCGCTGACGCGCATGCGCAGGCGTTTTTCTGCCTGCCTGTAAGTTCAAGTCTGGTCAGACTGTCTGGTGCCTGTCAACCATTCGATTCAAGCGAGTTTCGATTCAATTCAAGCGAGTTTCGATTCAGAATCAGACACATGGCCAAAGGATTCGAAAATGCGTATAAATAGCAGGCCGCAGCGCGCCACGGGCCATAATTTGATCAGTGCTCCTGTTTTGCATGTGTGTCTGCTCCTGTGTTGCATGCATGTCGCAGCACTGCCATGTGGCGACAAGACCTTGTTTCATGCAAGCGGCCTATTAATTACAGCAGCCGCGCACTTCGCCGCGCAGCTAGCGGGCCACTTATTAAAACTGATGCGCACTTGGCCGCGCAGCTTGCGGGAAAGTTATTAGAATGACGCGCAGACACTCGCGCAGACAGCGCAAAAGACAATTAATTAGGCAAATTTGGTCGCGCATGCTCTGTAAGCAATTATTCAGTGCGCAACGATTTCTGCGCCGTACGGTATGCCGGAGCCAACAAGTGCAACATTGGGAAATGGAATGTCCGAAGAAGCTCGGAAACAGTCTTTATGATGAGTGATTTGTTCTGCTTAAACGTGGTAACACGTACATCAGTAGGCCCAGAAGCACATGCGCAGAGTGGTTGAAGTCTGATGCCGTACGTAGAACGGTAGGATGCCGTACGTTAGAACGTATGCAAACATACGTATTGAACACGAAATCATTGGCACGCCATTTCACACCTGTCACAGGAGTTCGACGTTGAGCCCTCCCGGACGGTTAGAGAGGAGTTCTACAGCGTCTACCAGGCACAGCTAAAGGTGTGTGGCTATGGGTGGGGTGGATGGGGTGTGGGTTTGTTGGATGGTAAAGTGTTCGCCAGTGGAACAGAAATTGGGTGTGGATCTGCATAGGGATGGAAGGGTGCATACAATAGCTACATGTAAGCCACCTGATATTGCCTTGGCGGCCCCGTGGCGTGCGTGCGTGCATGTTTGCGTGTGTGGCTATGCCCGCGGATAAACGTCGATTGCTCTGCCTTGCAGGTCACCGCGCGCCAGGCGGCCATTAGCCAGGAGTTGGAGAGCAGCGGCGAGGACATGGAGCGCATGCAGGCACTACTGGACGAACTGGACAAACTGAATTCAAAGGTATGTGTGTGTGGAGGGCCCCAGGGGGGGAGGGAGGGCCGCATGTGCGTGTGTGTTTTACATCGGGAGCATCTTTTCACGCTGTAGGATGGATGATTCAGGTCTGGCAGCGCAGACCAGACAAGCAGAGGGTCTTGGGCGAAGTGGGGTCGCAGGAGTGTGGTCAGAAGCTGGAAGGAAGGTGGGCCAAGGCCTGCTTATGTAGGGTTGGATTAGATTAACTCCTTGGAGCCTGGCCATCGATGGTCTGGTCTGGGTCCCAGTCGTGCCAGGCCACCAGCGTAGTGCAGGTAGAGCTACACTAGGTGAGCCGTATCTACCGTGGCGTGCCGCAGTGCCACAATCCGTGATGCAAAACCGCTCGTTCCCTTGATCTCATAACATGAGAAACGATTGAATCCAGCCCACACACCCCATGCTGTCATGGGTTTGAGTCCTTTGGCTGCGCGATGATAGAATCTGGTCTGATTCAACACTTGATGAAACGTTGATTGCTGGAGGCGTCTTCTCAGCGCAGTTCATTTGTGTGTTTGCAGGCGATCGACATGGATATTACACTTCTGGATAAGAAGATTGACCAGATGATGCCAGAGCTGGGCTTCAAGTGAGTCACAGGTGCCACGTGCTGTGTCACATGTCGTAGGTCAATCATCAGAATGTTGTGGACATGAGTTCGCTGATCATAGGCCACGTGCATGGATGCATGCAGTGTAGCTCTTGTGGGGCGATATAGATGCACAGACACAAGCACGAACACTGCCCCTGGCATGTGGTAGGGTTCAAGTTAGCACATGCCTTGGTCGACCAGTCAATGCATACAGTGCTAGTCGCCATTCCGATACCATTTACTGAAGTTAAATTTCCAGTGTGTCAACCTGTAGTCATTGATGGCGATTAAATGATGCACATGATCGTATGGCGGTCATGCTATGTCGCTGGGTCGTCTTGCCATGCAGGCCTGAGGACAACGACCGTCTGGTGGCGTCCTTCTCAGGCGGCTGGCAGATGCGCATGTGTCTGGGAAAGATGCTCTTGCAGGTGAGTTTGATATCAAGGGCCTGGGTCAAGGGCCTGTTTAAGTTTGTTTACTTGATTTATGTGCATCAATTTCAAGCTTATTTGCATCTATGGCGAGTACCAGTGTGTTTTCCAGCGATAATCAATTGATTGTGTCTGTTGCTTGTCAGTTTTTGTGTACTGTCAGTATTGACGGCTGTGTACGATGGAGAACAGCAAACAATGCTGCAAGGAACACCTGGGGTACCTCATGTCTTGCCCCACTGCCTGTGATGTTTTACCTAGTTCAATGATTGAATGAAGTACTCAACCATAATGTTATGGTCAATGTTGTTCAGGAGCCTGACGTTCTGTTGCTTGACGAGCCCACCAACCATTTGGACATCGATGCAGTGGAGTGGCTAGAGCGGTACCTAGCGCAGCAGGAAGTGCCCATGGTGGTGGTGTCGCATGACAGAGAGTTCCTGGATCAGGTGCGGGGCTGGGATGTGTGTACTTCTTGTTTATCATAGAAACAAACTATTGTATTTTTGTTGACGATGGTGGATGGCTGATGTTTGTGCCAGTGTTGATGCAAGGTTCGCGCAGCCTTTCCCACGCATGGAACAGGACCCCGGGGGGGTGAAAGGGGGTTGTTCAGGAGTTCGTGACCGTAGCACCAAGCATGGCTTAGGCCTTTTGTAGCTGTTGAAGTAAGCGTTGACGTAGGACTGGTTCAAGTCCGCCCCTTTGCCTTCAACAGGGTATAACTCCCGACCTGTACTGCTGGTCCGGTTGTTGTGTGTCAGGTGTGCACGAAAATCATCGAGACGGAGCGGGGAGTGGCCACCACTTACCCTGGCAACTACACGCAGTACGTAAACGCCAAGGTGAGGTAACAAGGCACGTCGATGCAGGGGCCTTGCTGTGTGGCAAACCACGCCAACGTGGGGAAGGGCTGAGGGGAGCTGTGGCCCTGTATAGCCGTGTCCTCTTGAAGGAAGTTCAAGCTTCCTTGATGTCATAGTGTCAAGAAGTTCACGTCCTGTGTAGAGCGATCATTACATGTGCATTGCCGTGTTTGCTTTGCAAATTATGCATCAAGGTTGCAACACCAAGTGTGTGTGCTGTGGAATTGGGATGTCGTGCTTGGCCATGAATTCAACGTTACGTACTTTTTAGCTAATGCATTCATCTGTTTGGTTTGCAGAGCGAGCGTGCAGCCCTCCAGTGGAACGCATGGGAGAAGCAGCAGAAGGAAATGGCCAAGCACACCGACCTGATCCAGCGGCTGTCAGGGGGGGCCCAGAGCGGCAGGGCCAGCCAGGCTGAGAAGGCGCTGGAAAAGATGAAGGCGGAGGGGCTCATCGAGAAACCGTTTGTGCCCAAGAAACGGTCGTTCACGTTTCCAAATGTGGAGAAAATGGGCCAAAAGGTGGGCCTGCACATGCTCGGCTGTGAAGTTGGTGTGCGCATTTTCCTCTGGTTTTGTTACATTTCTGGCAACGTACCTGAAATGGTCGATAGCTGTTCATGGTGGCAAATGATGCACAGTGCTAGACGCTGGAGAGTGATTGCCATCTGGGGGTATTAGCATGGCCTGGCATGGGTGCATGGGTGTGCATGGATCGAAAGGGGTTAAGAAGCAAGGGCTGGCGGCATGGTTGGAGACAGGGAGGGCAGGGATATGGTGGCACTGTGCTTACTTTTGACTGTTTGGCAGGCGATTGATAGTCAGAGATGTGGTTTGTTGTCCGCACATGGCGTTGTCGCAGGTCGCAACCTTGGCAAATCTCACTCATGGCTACCGGGACAGGCTACTCTTCAAAGATGTTACTTTGGAGATCGAAAAGGGTGATAGAGTGGCCATTATCGGTCCTAACGGCGCAGGTGCGTGGACTGGATTAATCTTCTTGCTGATCTTTTGTAAGATGCTTGGAGTGCAATCAGCTGACCTGCACCCATAACCACAATAACACAGCTGCATTGGTTTCCTGTGCATTTTGTCTCTTCAGCTGTTCAGTACTCCTTTAAGTATCAAACCAGGGCTGTTTAGCATGAGATTGTGGTCAAACAATTCACTTAGCTCGTGGCATTAGCAGTTGGCGAGTTGATGTGGCGGCTTTTCCTAACCCGACCTATCCTTTCTGCCCGCAGGCAAGAGCACTCTCCTGCGCTTGTTGATGGCTCGCGAGCGGCCCATGTCCGGGCACATAGCGCTGGGCGAGCACGGCATCGTGCCCAACTACTTTGAGCAGAATCAGGCAGAGGCCTTGGAGCCAGAGCTAAGCGTGATAGACACACTGGTACAGGTGAGCAGTGCTTTGAATGAAGGAATTGCGTCTATCAGTTTCGGGCTCTTTAACAGGCTATCCAAGATTGCCACAATAGCAAATCATGAAGCAGTGAGCATTGACCAGGACGCTGAACAGCCGAGTTCCGTTCAAGGTTCCTTGGTATTACATGCCTTCCTCCGTTTTTCTAAGTTCCTTGGAGGAAGGTTTTCAGCTCTTGTCTCCACCTTTGTTTTTCTTGCGCATCGACACTAAGAGACTGACACAAAACGAACCAACCCTCCAATTATTCTTTCAAACGCTGCCCTTAGACCAGCCCCAATGTCTCCACCTCTTTCTTGCACTACACGCAGGCTGCTCCCAACGCCAAATTGGCCGACCTCAAGGCTCTACTGGGCCGTATGCTGTTCAGCGGCAACGCAGTGGATAAAAAGGTGTGCAAGGGCCAGGGTTCAACATCGACTTGTCTGAATGTGTTTTCTTGCTGTTTCCTATTACTTAAGCTGCCTCTACCAGCCATTCCGGGTTGAAGTTAGAACTGGGTTCAGGCACAGGTGTTGGTATAATGGACTCAGGCACAGAAGCGGAAAGGAAGAAAGCAGAGTCAGGATGAGGAGTCCAAGATGGCTTCAGTTCCAGCAAGGATTGCTCAGTCCTTTGTTCCAACTAGCAAGCATGCGCAGTGCAACAAGCACTTGTGCGGTGTGGCTGAATGAACGTATGAATTGACGTATGAAACGCGGCTGCTGTTTGCTTTGTGTGTTTTCAGGTCAAGGTGTTGAGTGGCGGCGAGAAGGCGCGCCTGGCCCTGGCCAAGTTCATGTGCACACAGGGGACACTGCTCGTGCTGGATGGTGAGTTCGGAACTAGGATGTTGACTTGACACTGGGCTGTGTGAAAGGAATAGCCGTTCCGTGCATTGTCCTGCTCCTTCTCATTCTACCTCGCCCTGCTCTTACCCTGCTCCCACCCTCTCTTGCTGTAACCTCTCTTGCTGTACCCACTCTTGCTGGAGCCTGCCTCCCAACCCTCTCTTGCTGTCCTGCTCTGTTCCCCAGAGCCCACCAACCATCTCGACATCCCCAGTAAGGAGATGCTGGAGGAGGCCATCCAGGCCTTCCAGGGCTCGGTCATCGCAGTGTCGCACGACAGATACTTCCTAAGGAAGATAGCCACAAGGATCTTGCAGGTAAGACTCGTGTAGAGTGAGGGTGGTTTGAGGGTCAGCTTACTTCAGTGAGCTTGAGGTCAGGTAAGGGTTTGTGCTTATGCAAGGCGGGCGAGAGGGTTACGCCCGATGGCACAGGGATGTCATGGTTATGTTGACAAGCAGGTCGATTGGCAGCGTACTAATCACAGCCGTTTTCTGGCATTGGCTTGTGATCGTCACCCTCTGATTCTTTCCAATCTTGTCTACCAACCCTCAGTCCACACTTCTCAGTCTAGCCTGGTCGCCCTCAGCTCTCATATCCAAATCCAACCTGGTTGTTCTGTCTGTTTTGAACCTTCCACCACCACAGGTTGAGAACTGTAAGCTGTTGGACTTCAAGGGAGATTACGAATACTTCTTAGAACAGGTGAGAGGCACAACGTGGTCTCCATACTTGATCAGTACACTAGGCCATGAGTGACCTCAAGGTCCGCCGGTACACGATCTTGAGCTTTGCAAGTGTAAGAAGACCACGCCCCCACATGGGCAGACCCTGACCTGGACACAAGCAAAGCTGACTAGAGGGTTGAGTAGATATGCAGTGTGTTATTTTGGTTACGTTTGCAACGATTTCACAATTGTTATCAGCACGTTATGTGCGTGTGTGTGCTGCCTTGACCCCTCCAGAATGAGGGCGAGGCTGCCAAGATGGAGATCAAGGAGGAGAAGGCAAGGGTCATTGAACTGGACAATGTCAAGTCACGCAGCAAGATGACCAAGGTGTGTGGCATATAAACATCTTGTTTTCGTGCGTGTACGCTTGTGCATCACCACCCATGTGGTGTCACAAGGGCTGTTGTACTCGTTTTGTACCGCATCACAAGGGCACCAGGCAGTGACGAGGGATTGTTCACATGGCGTCCAGTCCGGGGAGGGTTGTTGTTACATGACCTGCAGTCTGGGGAGGACTGCTCAGCTCGGGCAAGGGAGGGAAAGAAACCAATGGTCACCTATGGCACGTGTCTGGGTGAGGGCATGAGGCATGCTGGGTGTCTGTGAGGTGCAGTAGTCTTTGGCTGAAGCGGTGGTCACAGCGGCAGCTGGCTCAAACTTCTTCATGTCACCTTTTGATCCTGGTATAGTGAGGCAGCTTACCACTGTGTTGATAGAAGGATCAGGGAGATTGCGTTGTTGTGGCAATGCGTCATGTGATTCTGGGTGGTTGGCACACATGTCTGCTGCATCTGTGTACGTTTCTGCAGGCTGAACGGGAACGTCAGAAGAAGGAGAAGGCCAAGAACTTCCATGCAGCAGCCCAGGTATACGCCGACACACAAACAACTCAAGAGCTTGAGTCCAAAAATCAACGATTGTCGTGAATCCAATTTGCACAATGCACCATGCACCAGTCCTCCCTGTGAAGGCATGCGACCTCAACAAGCAAGTTGAGAGCTCGCATATGCACCATGCATTGCACAAGCCATCATTGTTGTCTGGAGATTTCCTTGTGTTGAACAACTGTTAGTACCAAACCTAAGAAGGTCATTCCTGCAGTCAGCGTAGATGACCTTTGATAACCTCGTCATTCAACTAAATTGCTTAGCAATGACGCTTCAGCACGTAGCGCAGTTCTGCATTCTTTCAACCATTCTTCTTGGACGCTGTGACTTTCTCCTTAACCATCAAGCTTTACCTCACTTTGCTTCTCTGGCATTGCTTTGCAGGATGGCAAGAAGGGCAAGAAGGCGTAAGACTGACGATCTTCTGGTTGTGCTGACAAGGACCGACTCGTAGCGATTTACTAACACGTTATTGGTGGCATGACACATGGCTGTCATAGGCGCTGTTGATTGTAGTGCGAGAGGGGGAGAGGGGGCCGAGATTTTTTCGTTGTAGTGAGGAATATATCGAGTGCACTGCAGAGTGTGACATTGCTTGATCTGTTGGATGCTACGAGCGTAGCGGGTGAGGGATAGTTGATTTGAACTGACTGAGGCGGTGTATGGTGTGGCCCATGGTGTGGTTAGTCTTCTGCATTCATGCGCACTTTTCAGGCTGGCCATGAATTCCAAGTGTACATAATAAGGAGTGACAACCCCTTTGTTTCTGCCTGTCTTGCTCAGGGCGGCATCCATCCTTGTCTGGCTTGCCTGCGTTTATTCAAGGTGCATGTGGGGCCCGCTGGTGTAATGTCCCTTCATGTTTATCATGTTGCTTGAGAAGCCAAAAAAAGATGTTTGCCAGTTCTGGGACAATTCCTGTGTGACACCCAGTTCCATTGTGTCTGTTTTGAAGTTGATACCACTTGTTGCAAGTACAGAGGTTGGTTTGAGAGCATGAACACGGTAACCGGACTGTGCAGTAGCCTCAATGTCATCTTGTGAACCACCCAAATTTCCTGCAGTTGGGACCGCATCACTACTTGCTGCACTACTGTGTGTGAGCTGGCCTATGGACCTGTCACCTGTCACCGTAATCTGACGTCGCCGTTACTTGTTCCAAAAATGTTTCACCTGTCACCGTAACCTGTCACCTGTCACCTGTCAAAAAAGAAGTTTGCCAGACAAGAAGTTGAGTACGTGCTCAACAGTTAGGCGCACGCCGTGCCCGCCTTTGATCTGGATCAGGACTGACCAACAAGACCACTTCCAGCAGCGTAGTCAGGATCTAGACTGCCGCCAGATCATCCCGCCAGCTTACGCACCGGCCGCAACTTGTGGCTGAGGCATGTCATCTTGATCCTTCACATGCCAGTCAGCGACAAGCTGCGGCCGGTGGACGAGGTTTTCCTGACTACGCCGCTGGAACTTGGAACTGACGGTCCGGCAATTCTGATCCAAATTGATGTCAATGCAACCGATGACCTGCGCACCGCAGCGCCCCAGCGGCCGCAACCGCAGACCCCAGCCAACCCGTGCATCCGCCTAGCCACCCGGCAACTCCTCAGTCCACTCTGGCTCGGACCCCAAGGTCCCCAGTCGCAAAGACGGGAGTTGGTGGAGACCAGGGGGGGAGCAAAATATTTTCCCCAGACCCTATCATAACTTTGTGCCTGAGGGGGTCCCAGACCACACACACCCCCTAAATTCCCAACCATAAGTCGGTTACAGATTTTGACCATGCCATTCTGCTTCATTTCATGCAAGTTTTTCAACAAAAAGGCTAAATACCAATATCATCCAATTCACATCATGGCCCAAGCAGGGATCGGTGCTGGGTTAGGCCTCATCATCAGAATCCAAGCCGTGGACTCGCCCCACGCTTGGGCCTGCGCCTGCCATGTCAGCAGACTGCTGAAGCTTCGCAAATCAAATACTGATGCTTTGCAAACCCAGCGGTGTAGGCCGGTCACCCGCGGATGCCGGCCGGTCGCTTTTTTCGGTTTCTCCCCCATGCACCCATACTTTTGGTTTTTGAGTATGCCATTGTGTAGCTCTTGCCCAGCCCGTCACGATGGCATGCTTACAGCTTCAATCAGGCATTTGGTTGGCCAGCAAACAGTTTTTCTGAAATAGGTCCAGATTTCCCTGTACCCCCCCTGTACCCTCCCAAAGGGTAACTAAGCCAACCCCGTGAAGAAATGGGGTCACTCCCGGATAGGGTCTGCGGCTAACCCGACTTCTCCTCCCCTGGTGGAGACCAATATGGTAATGGCTGTGGTGACGGCTCTCACGAACGTTCCGAAACAGCACGACCTGTGTCATGCACTCCAAGACCAACGATTCAAAGGAGAACAAGTTGAAGGAGGATAGGTTGATCACCTGTCAGCTCTCGCTCGGGAGGCTTCCAACGAAACATGTTGACGTACGTGCCCTGACTTCGGGAATTTGCTTCCCCGCCCGCATATCGCCTCAAGATGCATCAGTGGCAAACAGGCCGGCCACGGCTGGTTGCCTCTTCAGCGGTGCGCCTCGTCAGGTTTGTCCAATCAGGCTTCGGGCGAGCCTCTTGTGGCTTCCGGAACACAGTCATCATAAGTGCCTGCTGCCAGCAGCCATGGCCCACCTGTTCTTCACAGCTTGTCGTCAGGACAGCGCAAGGATCATCCCGCCCTCCTCCTCAAGCAGGGTCTGCAGGGCCCTGAACCTCCCGTGAAAGCTACCGTGGAGGTACCTGACTACCTGGGAGTAGTACTGCTGTGTGTCATGTGTGTAGTTTGGCCACGACACAACCACTTTGGATCTGGTCTGCACCAATGGCCTAACATTAACCAATGGCGTTACCATTAGTGTCAGGGGCATTTGGCACCACTGCTGTGAGCTATCTTGACTCTGGCTCTCCTCAGAAAGGCAGGCAAGCCCTTTACGCCGCAGTGCTTCATTTGGCACTAGACGCATGCCGCCTAATGAAGGTCACATCCGAGAACCCATCTCCGAACAGCTGACACAACTGTGCAACGCCAACCTTCTTCCCGCGCCCAACAGCATGTCCATGCCCTTTCCCTTTTGTGGGCTTTGAAAAGGATTCGCTTAGAATAGATGCAGCATGTATGCTGCCTGAGCTGATCTCGGCCGTGACTTTATGACCTTTACGATTCCCTTACAGGACTAAGAACTACAGCTTGATTTTTCACTTTGGCTAAGGGCCGCGAGGCACGGCTGGCGTCGCTGCGCCCCATTTCTGTTGGGTCACAAGATAGTGGGTCTCAAGATAGTTTCCCAGAGCCCACCAACCATCTCGACATCCAGGCCTCCCAGGGCTCGGCCATCGCTATTTATACTTCCTAAGTAAGATAGCCACAAGGATCTTGCAGGTAAGAATCGTGTACCTGTCTGTCAAGACTGTACCACAAGGATCTTGCAGGTAAGACTGGTGTAGAGGGTCAGCTTACTTCAGTCAGTTTTCATCTTGACTCTGGCACCTAGATAGATGGTGATGGGTTTGGTGGAAAGGAGAGCAGGCGCTGATATATGTCGTTTAGTTGTTCTTGATCCGCTCGAGCTGCTGTGTGCCAAGGGGTAGGCTGGGCAGCACCAACCGGGGCCAAGCCATTAGACCGATCAAATCACTCATCCTCATTTTCTTCTGCTGGCCGCCCTGCTCAAGCTAGCGCATCAGCTCGCCCCCACAAACAAACGAAGTTGCAGAGCAGCACATGTCAATCAGTGCCAGGATGCGACTGATCCTAAAGCTTTGAATTCCAGAAAACCTTTTTCTTTTGGTTAACCAGTACCACCTTCGCTGCAAGTCCAAATGCTGAGAAGCCGGTCTCAATTAAAGCAAACCCTGAGAATTGTCAGCGTTTGCCCTCCACACGCCATCTGAAATGCATCTGAGCCAACAGCTCACCGTCCTTTCCTGCTGGTCCGGCTCTGTTTTGAGCTGTAAGACCTGTAACAGCATCGCGGGCATCAAATGAATGTAGCTGCTAGGCGCGGGTGCACACAGCCCAGAGGCCCGCACCCACCTGTCCTGCTTGCTCGTATAACGCACGGAACTTACGATTGCTCTCTGCCATCTCCTCCTTCAACGCCCTGATACTTGTAATCAGGTCACTGGTCGTAGTATCTAATTTCACA
>QAXH01006448.1:0-42533 GCA_004335635.1 Chloromonas sp. AAM2 | reverse complement strand
CTGCTGTCACCATGCCGGGGAATGTGCTATCCATGTGTGGACAGATGGTAAGCTGCTGTCACCATGCCGGGGAATGTGCTATCCATGTGTGGACAGATGGTAAGCTGCTGTGCGGCATGGTGAAGGAGACCAAGATTATACTGCGCGATCATCATCTTCAGCACCATCATCTTCTTGCATTACAGCGTTGTCCAAGCATAGTTTGAAACAGCATGTTTGTTTGTTTGTTTGTTTGTTGGCTGAAGGTAGGTCAGGGCGTTGGCCATCCCCATTACGTAGATTCAAACATGCGCCTTCCGCCTATATGTATGTTTAAAGAAGTTGTCCGTTTCCCGTTTCCACCTGCCCTCAGGTGTGCACAGCCCCAGCCGAGCAGGTCAGGGTGTGGGCAGTAGTGGACAACTCCAGCGACCTGAAGAACCCTTGTTTCAACGCGGACAGGGCTTTCTTCGCAAGCTGGCGCAACGCCGTCGGGGTAGGTTCTAACATTTGTATTTGTAACATGTAATGCCTGCTTTCCACCCTGGCTGGCAGATTCGCTGCCCTTACCATCTAGCTAACCTTTTCTGCTCGCCTCAATCCACCTCTAGTTTCCCCATGCTTACTGTCCTCCGTGCCCCACACTCATTTAGCCGTTTCTCACACTCACTTGCCTTTTCCCCCACTTAAATCAGTTAGTCCGTTTCCATTCATGTTTTCTGCCCACGTGACAGGCCACTGGCGAGCCTCCCTCTGGACTGAAGTACCAGCCCCTGCCCCTGCCCGCCCCCAGCCCCTCCCCCCATGCACCACCCCCTGCCACCTCCTACCCGCCAGCTCGCATGCAATCCAGTGGCAGCACACAGGAAGCCGTTTCTAACGGCGGGGCCTCCGGGGGTGGTGCAGCCGGGCGTTGGTCTATCAACCAAGTAGCCATGATCCAAGTACGTTCGACTCAATGAATACTGAACAGCCAAGTAGCCTATAAGGTCCAAACAAGGTTCTCGATACGTCATTTTCTCGATGTTGCAGTTTGTCAAGCCCTTTGTGAAGTCAAGTCTGTTACACACATGAGGACAGGCAGGGCAGTACTACTGGTTGATATGTGTGTGGCAAAGGCCAGGCTGGGGCTGTCAGCAATGGTGCCCCCTGCACGCCTGCTCTTCACACGAGCGTGGGAGTTTCCTGTGGCCGTACACATGGCAGTGCATGCCATGCAGTGCATCCCATGCACTGCAAGCTGAAAAAGCGCCATGCAATGATGCTGATGATAACGCATGTCCCGTGCTCACAGATGGGCTCCCCGGGCGTGACTATCGCCTGGGATGCGCCCTCCGCCAGCGCGCTGGTGGCGGGCAGTGACGGGTCGCTCAGCGCCTGGGACACGTACTCGGGACAAGAAAAGACACGGTGAAGCATGGTGGTGAAATGCTGTCTGTCGGCCTCAGTTCCTACCATCGCCCGCCAGTTCTCATCGTTTTGTGTACTTTCGATCCAGTGAGAAACAGATCAACCCTGGTGGTGGTAGTGGTGTGCACATGGCCTTCATTCCAGGACGGCTGCTCACAAAGGGAGGGAAGTGACTCACTGGACTTGTACTGCCTGTGCTGCCCGTGCAGCATCCAATTCCCTGCAGCAGCCTCCCTGCAACAACCTCCCCATGTCGCTCATGAGTGCAAAAATAAAGTCAGACGAATGTCCGTTTTGCTGCAGGCTCCCCTCTCCTGCGAACGGTCTCCCCGTGTCCTTGATGAGCACTGACCCGGGCAGGGGGCAGGTGCTCATGGCGGCCAACCCCATGCAGGAAGGAATGCTCGACCCCGGCCCGTACCTGGCGCTGCATGACACAGTCTCAGGGTTGCCATGCAGGTGGGTTGTTGGGTGGAACCTGGTGGGTCATCACACTACAGACCACAAAGGGTCATAAGAATGCAACTAATGGGTCATGAAACTGCAGGTCAGTGGGTGTTGAGACAGTACAGCTCGTGCCAGTGTAAGACGGCAGATTGGACTTTGCCAACAGTTCAGCCTGATCACTGGTGGGCGCACGGTGTCGACATGCTGCACAGGGCTGCATGTTCCCGTCGGGGCGCCTCCCTCATAACCAGCGTGCTGCTGCTCTCACACGACGCGGAAATGGCCGTCAGCTGCGAGTCGTGGCCGTCTGCCGGCGGGAACGGGGCTGCGGGGGCAGGCGCGTCCTCGTACCCGGTGTGCCTGTGGAGCAGTGCCAGGCTGGGGGAGGCGGGGCAGGCACAAGAGCTCGCACCACTGCACACGTGGATGGTGAGTGTGGGCAGGACAGAGCAGTGGTGTTTTTGTCTTGTTACATCCGCGTCGAGGACGTGTCAACGGGTCGAGACGCGACATATCAACTTGTTGATGAGCACAATGAGCAGAACGGACGTGCCGGCGTGTTAGTGCGTCAGCGCGGTGCGCGCAGTGTGCAACCCAGAAGCTTTACTGTCCATTTGGAGAGGCAAGACGCGGCAAAGCATGAGTCGTTGCAATATGCATTGTCTCCTCTGTAGGACAGTGGCTTCGGCTTCAACTAGGTACCACCAGCTGCATGGGGCAGGTTTGTGTGTCGCTGTGTGTGCAGGACAGTCCCACTTGCTGCACAATGTTCAGACATTTGACTCGCATTTTATTCACACAGCTAACTCACATCTATCTGCGCCTAAACAGAACCGTTCTCTTTTCTGATCTGAACTCGCACAAGTACTGTGTTGACGTTTCCTGAGCAGGACGGCCACTCCGCCCCCGTGTGCTGCTCCGCCGTGAGCCAGTACCAGCCGCTGACGTTCTTCACGGGCGCGGCGGACGGCGTGGTGCGGGTGTGGGACACGCGCATGCGCTCGCCCGCGGGGTCACTGCAGGTGGGCAGTGTTCCAACAGTGCATCAAAATCGTTGCTGAGACGAATCATTCTCAGTTTCATTACACTGGAAAACGCTGGAAAACACTGCAGGCGGGGTCACCGCAGGGTTGCTAATGGTGCGTATGGATTATAAGACAGTCAAACCTTGCATGTGCTCGACGTTGTAGAGCATCATGCTTTTGTTTTTGAGGATTTGATGCAGGCAGTTGCTGTGCGTCGAGTCTGTTTGACCTGCAGCCACCACAGCTTGCAAAAGGTGTAACCCGCAGTAGGGCATGTTCATAGCAGTCTCCCTTTCTGTTCACTGTCGAATGCTGTACTGTGCATGCCTCAGATTGATACTGAGGATTCAAACTGAAGTTCAAAGTGTTTAAATGTAACGATGACAACTGCAGGGCACCAACTCGGCGCCTGCGCCTGCACATGCGGCGGGAGGCGGGGTGGCGGTGATGGAGTGCCAGGGACACACACTGGTCACGGGAGGTGCGGCAGCACGTACATGCACACACACACACACACACACACACACACACACACACACACACACACACACACTATACAGAGCGTGTACAGGAATGTTCACATGCAAGTGGTGCTGTTGAATAGGGTGGTCCATTGTGTCCGCTTCTGTTGGATCTCTTCGTTGACTGGACAAGAGAGCATTTGTGAACAACCATCGCCAGCCACCAATTTGAACCTTCTTCAGCTTAACCAGTCAGTAAACAACAGCAGTTTGTGTAACTTTTGAGCTGTGTCAGTAGCTGCGCCCCCCCCTCCCCCCGGTAACGTTACTAGTACCAATATCATGATATCAATACTGATGATGATGAAAAATTATGTAATAAGGAAACAAGAAATAACGAAAATACTCATGCCTGCAGGTTCTGACGCCATGGTGTGCATCTGGGACGTGCGCGCCCTGGGCCAGCCCTCCGTCAACGCCCTGCTGGTGGCCAGCCCCGGCGTGCCCGTGTACAAGCTCGCCTACAGGGACTCGCCCAGCCCAACCATGGCGGCCATTGCACTCGGATCGGTGAGCATGGGGGACACATGGGGCATGCGTCTCGCATGCAATTAGGGTTGCAGTATGTAGTTGATGCGCTGAATTTTCATTCGTAGTCGGAACTGCTTGGCAGCGGTCAGAGCTGGCCTGTTATTGTTGGCTTCAGGAAGCTAAAGGGTGTGAAGTGACCGTATAGGCTGCTGTACAATTCGATTTCGATTTGCTATTATGTACTCCATGTTGCTCAATCGATAAATCAGCCTGGATCAGTAGTATAGAGCCGACTATCGTTGCTGTGCTGCATGTGTCTCACAGGGCCTGTACCTGCTTGACTGGACCAACTCGAGCAGCACCATGTCGCCCTGCCCCGGCTACCATGACGTGGGCCTCATGCCTGGCCTCGTGCAGCATGACATTGCATGGGCGCCCAGCGGCCCGCAAGCCAGCACCTCAACCCTGCTCAGTGTCAGCGCACAGCCTGGCATTAGCGTGTTCTCTGTTCGCACACACTAGTGCTAAGCATGCACGGATTTCACGGATTTGTGCTGCCAACATGTGGTTTGTAAGGCAGTGACTGAAGGTCCTTAGCACTTGGAATACCATACGAGCTTACAAAGTTTCTGCATTGCGAGAGAAGTTGATGAAGTTGAAAGTTGGCTGAGTGCAAGGTGTAAACACGGATTTTCACAGAGCTGGCCAAGATATGCACTGCAGCAAGGTAGGACCTTCACAAAGGATCCTTCAACGCCTTGGCGTATGAATACTGTATGCTGCTGAAAATCAGGCCACTCGTGGTTGCCCCAGCGTTCGTCACAGAAATGATGGGCGAACAACTGCCAAACTGCTCGAACCGCTCCAAATCAAGATTGGCAGAGCTGTGTTCGCGACGTTAGCGATCCACAGAAACACTTGCCATCGCATCTTGCGCGACAGAACATCCACCGGAACTGCTTTGAAATGGACGAGCCACAGCTTTTAGGGGTGCGCGGCCATCTGCAGCTGCGCGTGGAGGAGGCCTCCGGAAAGACACCTAAGGAGCAGTTAACATGGGACACAACACCAGTTGCAGGCATGCCTTTCGAGGCATTTGTAAAGGGTAGGATTCAAGCGAATTCTTGGGGTTTTGCTCACCGGGACTTCGGCAGGAATGATTGTATAACTTTATACCTTACTCGCGCGTGCAGTTGAGCTGCGAGGTGGCGTGCGCAATTTGAAGGTATGCGCAATCCAATGCAAACTTCAGCTTAACCTTGCCCCTGTTAGCGCCAACCTGTAGCCCGCCTTTGCTCTTGCAGGCTCAGACGCGGAAACAGCCGCTCGTTGGGGACACTGTGACATGGCAGGAGGACCTACGGCTGTGAGTTTCGCGTTGGGCCAGTTTGACCGACTTAGGGTTGGCCTGAAGATCAAACCTGTTGCACAGCAGTACTCACCATCATGAGCATTGTGTGCATCGCGCAGGGACGTGCTAGATGGCTCCAAGGAGCTGCGCCTCATGCTGTGCCGGGAAAAGTACAACAACGGCAAGAAAGGCACAGCTGTGATCGCAGCTTGCGGTAAGCCTGAAGCTAGCTTACGCTCTCCCACGGTCTTCTGATGTCAGCCACGCAATGTCACGTCAGCCATGCAACAGCAGCTCAATGGCCATGGGTGCATGTTCAGGTGCTTGATGAGCTTGCATGGTATTGCCTTGACGCAGGCATCTTTGTTGATGATATCTTGGATGCTGTGCCCATTGACAAGTACTTTGAGCTCTTCAAGCCCAATGCTGGAGGAGAGGGCGGGTACATTCGCATCAGCATGAACTACAAGACTGTGGCCGATATGATCGCAAACAGAGGTGCATCTTGCATCTTCTTGGTTATGCACAGGCTACGCATAACAGACAAATATGCTGCGGACGTAACTGACCTTGTTGACCCCTGCAATGTCTGCCAGGCCCCTAATAGCAAGACAAGGCTGTTCTCCATGCAGCTTTGTGAAGCTGCCAGCATTTCATGGTGCAGTTGATACTCAATCAGTGTGCAGTGAACACAACATCATCATCATGGCATAGAGATGACAGCGTTGCCTTACATCATGGACGCAGGTGGCCCTACTGTCGCACCACATTTGACAGCAAACACAGGTGTGTTGGACACAGTGGTTGCGTCCGACAGGACACAGTACCCGGTGTGTTGCAAGGTTTCAACTGCTTGTGAATGTTTGTCATAATCTGCAGGGGAAAAGCAAGCCGGCACTGGCGGCAAGAAGAGCTCAGCGCTTGGGTGAGTCTACTCTTTGGGAGAGGATGGCGAGCCAACAGTCATGCAGTTGCCGGGGTCAGGGTTAGGGTTAGGGCTGGTGATTGCTAGTTTTGTTGGCATACAAGCGGAGTTTTACAGCAGCAGGGGATGGAATGACTCGCAATAGCCCAGCAGAGACCAGTATCTGCTAAGAGTTGTCCGCTATTGGCTCCTCAATTTTTTGCCTGGTATTTGTTCGAGATTTTTATCCTGTCACCTGCCGTGCTCTGTGCAGGGGTTTTCTCAAGTTCGTTTTCACCTTGGGTTTGGTGGGCGCTGCAGCCGGAGGCGTCACCAAGCTGGTACAGAACAGGCGGAAGAACAGGCGTTCGTAATTTTGCTGTGGCTCACGATATTTGATGGCAGGAGAAGCTGTGGGGGTTCTGCAGCTGTGTTACGAATTGCCCGCATATACTCAGCAAACTGATGGCGTGGACAGGCACATACTGCGCGTACAGTGGCAATGATACATGCTGATGGCTTTTGCAACGGTGGCATGTTCAACTGGTGTTCTGCAACAGCGAGCTTTTCAACAAGTTTTCATATCAGGATGTCTAGATCAATGTTTGATTGTTTTCGTGTAGTTTTAACCACAAAATGTCTAGCAAAGATCCATGTCATGCACGACGTCTGGCATGATTACATTTTACTCGAATTGGTGTCTGGCATGCTTTCAAAACACTTTCCAAGGGCGTTGGTGCTCCCCAACTACGACATCTCAGGCCGTTGTTCTTGAGAGGCTGTCCGCCATGATCTAGGCTGCTTTTACTGTGCTGCTGAAATTCAGCTGAAGCCCAGTGTGTGTCTTGAGCCGTCACGTGCTACTCAGGTGTGGCTGACAACTGTAAGCTTTCTCTTGCCCAGTCTAGCATTGCGTTTCTGTGTGCGGCCCAGAGTGATGCAAACAAAGACTACAAGGTCCTCAGAGCCTGCGTACGATTGAAAGAATGGGTGATGATGGGCGAGCGTGAAATGCCATATCATTCAAAGCCACTTCAATCACTTGAGGGGAGGGACTCCAGCCCGTCCAACCTACGAGGATTAAGTGCACAATTGGATTTCCGTTGGTAAAATCCGGAGGAAGCCTTTAGTTTTGTTTGACCACGTACCATCTTCTGTTATAATAAGAATGCCCTCGTGCCCTCCAGTGAGTGTGAAGCTGCACCAGTTGGTCCAGTGAAGCTGTACTTAGTGTGATCGACTGACTGAGAAATTGTCACCACTACTTATCGTCTGCAGCAGTTGAGAGGCCCTGATGCTTGTCTAGGCTGCCAGTCCTGAGAGCTGCCAAAATGGCTGAAATCGTCTGAACGCTGTCCGCTGTGCAAGCCATACACACAACACCAAATCAGGGCACTCAACTGCTTACACACATGGGCAAAGCACCCATATACCACATGGTGCATCGCATATGAGCTCCAAGCGAAGGCTCCTGCTGCGTGTTTAATTGACCTTATGCTGACTCTGCAACTGGGAACTCGAACACAATGTCCTTTCCGGTGAGCTTCTTGTACACGCCGGAGAAGGTGTCGAGCTTGTACTCAGTGGTGTTGCGGTCCTTGGGGTCAAGGTACACCTGAACAGAAATACCAAGAAATGAGTATGTTCAAGCACAGCACCCCTAGAATTGAATGTCGGACAACAATGACGGACCTGGAGCAGTGCTGTGTGTTGTGCATGCACATGCATAACAAGGTTGGAAACAGCTCGGGCAAATTCAGTCAGAGCTTGGCGACAGATGCTTCATAGCCAATGGTGCAAGTCTCTCAAGACTGGGCAGGCATTGATCTAGTCTGGCTCAACAGCTGTTGTTCTCTGTCTGGGCTGGCCGTTGTGGCTGTGCCTTTCGAGCCTCTGTGGGTTTGTGGGCTGGACTCTGTGGCTGCTGGCCTGTGTGCCAGAGAGCTGTCAAGTGGGGGGAGCAAGCCCCTGGCCATTGGCACGCCGAAGGCGTCGTTGCAGCAGCGGCTGGGGTGCGGCTGCACCATGTGTCACATGCGAATCTAATCAAGTGGACAACAAGCTGCTTGGACAGGCTAGACGAACATGCCACAGGCTAAACGTGGCCTCTTTGTAAAGTGGACATGCAACAAAGGGAGCCATATCTGAGCCAGCTCGGGATTCGTAGCATTAATACCAGCAACTGTGGCACATCAAACCGCTGTTGCCCAGCACTGCCGCAGTGCCATCCGACTGGCTCGCGCAACCACTGCCAGGGCAGAACAGCCATGCCAGCTGATGCTGCTCCAGTTGCCATTCCGCACCGGTGCCGCACCAATTGCTACGTGGTTGGCAGCGCCTGCTTCATCCCTGCTGCACTCCAGCATGCATATGCCTGACAGGTCCTCAACAACTGAGCCGCCAGCTGTTACGTTGTTCCTGCTGCTGACACGCTGCTGCATCCTTCTGAAAGCCTTTTGACCTGCAATGCCGCAGCATGAGTCATGCATACTGGGCTGCGCACCTTGAGAACCTTGGAGCCGTCCACCTTGTAGCGAGTGCGCTTGCCCACAATCTCGGTAGGGTACACAAGGTCGTCCAAGACGGCATCATGCACCTGAGAAGTGTCAGAAGAGCATGCATGGCAGCCATGCACTTCATGCACGCCAAGTTTGCTGCCCTCTGTGGCTGGGCATGCTGCTGGTCCCAGCAATGCTGGCACAGACTTTCATGTAACTCACCGCTGTCAAGGTGCGGGAGCGAGGCCGGGAGATGGACTTGCCATCCTTGGGGGGAGGGAGGATGCGCCTGTTGGCAACAAACACCACGTCCTTCCCGCTGAACTTCTTCTCCAGCTCGCGCACAAGGCGGGACTGGATCTTGTGGAACTGCTTAAGAAGGCGGTAGGGCACCTGCATACAACAAGGCGAACCAGCCGCTGTCGCTCGCCGAGCGGTGGTTGCGCTGCTGCCGCAAAAAGCACTGCAGTGGAGCTGCACGGCTCCAGCTGCAGGTGGCTGGACAGCATAAACAACTGCTGAGCTACGTCACTGCACGCACATGGACGATGATGGCCTTGCGAGTGCCTGATGCGAGGTGAATGTCAATCTCCTTGGCAGAGGTGATGTACAGATCACGCAGGTCGCTCTTCAGCTCAGCATTGGTCGCCTCCAGGTCGAAGAGGGCCTGCATACACAGCACGGGGTGGACGAGCTGACCTGCAGCGTGGGCCGATTCTGTACTGCACTCGCCCTTTGCCGTCTCCCGAGCAGCGAACTGTTGCTGTAAAGTGGTCTGTGTTATACCTGGGCGACAGACTCCTCGAACTCATCCGGCACGGCTCCTCGCTCCTTCACAATTTTTTTGCTGCGGGCGGTAAACATTGCCATGCTGGCTGCGACCTGCAGAACATCAGACACACAGCAACTCTTACATAAACCAAGACCAGTTGTTGTTCTGGCTTATGGCTTGAAGCCGTTGCCCATGCACCAAATTGATGGAAAGAAAGGAGATCTTGCATGGGGCTGTCTGACGTCTAGTCACACGCACCTGCCAGGGCAGTGCTTTTGAGCCCTACCGTCGCTGGGGAAAAGAGCGAGATGGTGTACGCCTAGCCGTCATGCACAGCGCGCAAAGGGTGGCACGTGCGCAAGTCCGTTACCGCCGCAATTGGCCTTGAGTTGTGCTGGTCTTTGCCTGCAGATGCTCAAAGGTCTGAAGCACTTCCAGGACGCGCTATTGCAGCCGCCACTTATGTCATGCAGACATCAAAACAAGCAGTGCTAGCCATGCAGACCTAGCCTGTCTGACCTAAATCCACCCACTCCGCACCGTCTAACAACTCCAAGCACTGGCCCCATCCACCTACCCACTTGCACTGAACCTGGGGGCAGCGTTCAGCCTCATACCAAAGCGGGGGCCGCTTGCTGCAGCTGAGGTACATGCATGATGGTTTGTGCTTTCACATTGCACGGGCTGCACTTGCTCATGAACCTATGTCAAAGCCCCAAAGGTTGTAGACTTCTTGATGTATGTGCCTTATACATGCAGCAGCGCGCATGCTCTTCTTCAGGATGCCTAACAGGTTGGGTAGAATGGGTCAGGGTTGGAGCATTGCACACCTGAGTCAGGTCACTGGTGCAGCACACTGTTTATGGTTGTCGGTGGACTGAATCCGATTATCTTGCTCCTCGCCTGCTCGGCCTGGAAACAATCATAGTCATCAACATGCTGAAGCCCTGGTGTTGCCAAAGGTCAGGCCATGCAACGGGATTGGACCGTTGCTGTGTGTTGCACTTTATCTGTATTCTCTGTCTGACTGAGCAGTCTGACATGACATGTCGCTGCATGTGCGTACATGTCATAGCGCCATGTCGAGACCGTACATTACATTTCTATAAACAGTCAGAACTTCTTTGGCTATCGTCAGTCGTTCCATATTCCTGACTCCTCCATGTAATTTTCCGCGTCCATTCTGAGGTTACAGGCTATCCCTCTTAATCTGGTGTCGCAGACTTTACCATCAGACTTCACAGACTTTACCATCGCAGTGGCGTCAGTAATATCAGAGCTCACCCTTGGCCTCACGTAAAACGAGGTGGAAAAGCGGTGATGCCACTATGTAGCCCGGCATTGCAGGGATTGCAGAAAGGTCAGGTTTATGCGACAAAGGGCACTGCGCCACGCGAATCATCAGCCCACTGCTTATGCTGTTGGCATCGGTCACCAATGACTGACATCTTCATTCGTCCTGGCACGAAACCTGAATCAATGATATCTGCCTTGTTGTGGACATGCATGCACACAAAAGGAAAGCTTGGGTTTGATAATAATACTGATCAAACACTGAAGCTGTCGTTGAGCAGAAAAATATCTGTCCGGCTGGCGCCTTGTTTACCAACCGTGCTGTCAATGGTGATCATGAACGTTGTGAGATGCAGATAGTATTACCATCACGACTTCCCTGTTTGGTTTCTGAGCAACCTGTACAATCGCATGTCAATCAGCAGCCGCCTCTGCTAGTCAAGCTTACCCGGCCCCTGCCAAATTCTCAGCGGAGCATAACATGCAGTGATGGCAGGCTGCATATGCTACAACGACTGCGCAAGCAGTCAGCCTGTTCAACAGTCAGGTTTGCCTGGTTGATGAGCGTGCCAAACCAGGAGTCCACCACCAGGCTGCTGTGGCTGTGTGACCGATTGATTGCGCTATGTGCCTGAATAACTGTTCAGTTGCGCCAGGCTGAGTAACTGCCCGGCCGGGCCTTGGCTTCCCGCTCCCGCCGTGCCCGCATGCCTGCGATTTCTGCCTCCGAATATTTCCTCTCATCAGACTCCCCTCCCGTCTTTTCCCCTCCACCCAAAGCAGGCTGCCTTTGCTCCACCTTCCTATGTCCCTCAGACCCATCGTGCTTGCCCTGTGCTATTGCCGCCTTCTGACCCCCAGTGCCTTCAACTGGCTTACTGACTGCTGCTTGCTGCTTGCTCGGTCCTGCTTGTCCTGTCGCAGCGTTTTCAGTGCTGGCTGATTGTTTGCTTGCGACTGCGCCGGTGGGTGATTTGGTCTCTGCTCTGCTTGTTGTTTGCCCAGCCAGCCGTTGCTTTTCTGCCAGTGCTTTGGCGTTGGCAGCTCGCATGGCCGCTGCTGCAGCCTCCTGCACCATAGCAACAAACAGGGACCTGATCAGAACGATCACCAACCGAGCGACACAACAGGAATCGAGCACCAGTGGGCTGTGGCTGCCCTAGCAAAGCAGACAGACAGCGCAGCAAGGGACTGTTCAGAGGGGCCACGAAAGATACCGGCAAACCAGGTTTAGAACAGCAACTTGACAAACAGCACAGGCTCTGTTTTCACGGTCGTCTCTACCACAGTAGCAGCACGCGCTGCCCCCCCTCCCACCTGCGCTGCCCGAATCGTCGCCAGTTTGTCCTCCTCCTCCGCCTGCTGCCTCAACCGCTCCATGTGCCTGGCCATGGCGGCCTTGCCCTTGGCCTCCTTCGCCTCCCTGGCCTCCTGCTCTTCGTGGATGACCTCTGCACAAAGAAATTCGCACAATCAAGGTAAGTTGTGCTCAGACTACAACACCTCAGTGGGTTTTCAGGAGGCAGCTTTTCACCTCTGAGAGGCACATTCATACAGCCACATACAATCACGTTGAGCAATCGCACCAACAGTGCCGCCACTTTGCCTTGTACTGAGAGGAAAGACAAGGTGTTTTTCTTCGCCCCGCAAATGCTTCAAAATCATCATGGTAGAATGTCGTACTTTTTGATTGCAATTCGATTGTTGTCGACACTAGCTGAGCAAATCAACTCATCAGCGTTGGCCAGTTACCCGGTCCCAGTGTTCCAATGCACTGAATGTACGCACAGTCATTGCATTGCACACACAGTACTAGTGCACTACAGAATGCCCACCTAGGAACACCGTCTCGTACTGCCTGGCTGCATGGCCCCAGCTGAAGTCGCGCTGCATGCCGCGGACCTGCAGCCTCGTCCACTCATCGGGATGGTCCTCAAACACCTGTGCAAACATCAAAGTGAAGGCAAAGCGTCAGGGCCTACTCACACAAGTTGATGGGGTGATGAAATAGGGGGCATGGCCTTGAGGTCAGGAAAAGGTCTGAACGTCTTCTGGTTGAGCCGGAAATGCCAGATTCTGTTTGAGTTGGTTCAAGTGCTGCGCCTTGTGTAGCACAAAACACCTAAGCGAGGATTAGCACGGTCAGGGTCAGCAATGAGGCTGGCCATGTGTTAGTCTTGCTAATCTGCAACCCTCACTCCTTTGTTACTAGCACTGTTCATCGTTTTCCATAGAAGACAGTGTACCGCAGGAAATCGACGGAAACCGACAAACAGGTGTCAGGACACTGAGCCCTGCTCTCCCCGACGACAATTGCTGAATCCCATCTACCCGACCCCACCTTGACGCATTCACTGATGGCATCCACGAAGGCTCCAAGGGTAGCTGGGTAGAAGGTGAATCCAGTGCCCTGATCACGTGCACCTGTGGACAGAAAATTATTGTTAACAGCTGACAGCGTTGCTGCTCAACCCAGCACTAGTTGACAACAGCCCCACCAACAGCCTCCTTCAAGTACTACTCCCGCAAGAGGGACAGCCCACCGAAGGCTTCTCCGCCCCCAGACCACCAGTACAGCCTCACCAGATCCGGGGCATTGTGGGGAAGAGGCCACACTCATTGTTCAATGAATCCAAGGGAACACGCACCACTGCCAGGCCCAATGCAGGGAAACACAGCCAAGACAAGGATGTGATGTGCTTGAGAGGGCTTAAAATTAAAGGGGTCACATGGAGCTCGGCGAGTAATTCCAGAACACGAGACTTTACACGAGGGCTTAAATGAATTAATAAATAAAGCTGTGTTGATTTCGAGGAGGTAAGCTGAAGCTGGTGCTAATGCTGCTGTTATAGGTGGTGTCAATTGAACTGATGCTTTACATGCTCGCTGCGTTTCTGTTTTGGTCACATGACACATTCCACTCTCATAACTGAGTTTATCACGCCTCATGCCTAGAATGCCTAGCTGGTTGGCCCTGCGGTACTGTGACTTGAACCATGAAAAAGCTTTGTCATGATGATGGTGATGCCTAGAATGTTCGATCTGAAGTACTGTCCGCTGTGAAACCACAGTATGCCAGGTAACAATGACGTGCCGACGGCCATGTCTTGCTCTGGTTTTGAATCGAATTCGGACTGTTTCTGGCCCTGTCTTACCGGGCGGCGCAAAGCTTGTGTAATCGTCAATGGTGTCCCTCAGGCCCCCTGTGGAGTGGGCTATGGGCACTGTCCCGTAGCGCATGGCGTACAGCTGGTTCAGACCACAGGGCTCGAACCGGGAGGGCATCAGGAGAATGTCACAGCCTGCCATGATCCTGCAGGCGGTGGTTGGAACTGGTTGAGGGTGGTTGCAAGTGGTTGAGGGTGGTTAGAGGCGGTTGGAGGTGGTTGCAAGTCGTCCTACTCAAATGTGCAAGGTCAGGCAAGGTGATAGCATAGACGGGTTGTCAGGAGTCTGTATGCCATGACTATTGCAATACCTTTCAACCATTTGCGCGAGTAGTCACAGAGCTTGCCCAGTTGTGGCAGTTAGAGGCAAAGGTTCTGTTCCATGGAGTTGGTGCATGATGTTTGCTAGCCTGGGCTGTGTTTGCTTACTTGTGCGACATGGGCACGTCGAACTTGGTGATGGCCCTGACGAAGTTGGGGTGGTCCTCCTGCGCCTGAGTGACGGCTGCCTCATAGTCCGCCGCACCGCTGCCAAGGATTACAACCTGCAGACCGGACGTTGCAACAAGTTGAAGTACTATCACTTGGAAAGGCAGTGGAGCTCACAATCAGTCAGGGTAAGGCGGGGTAGGATGCAAACTTGCTGAATCAAAGAGCGACCGATTGACCCTTACAAAGTGTGTTCAAAATGCACACCTACGCAGATCAATAAATGAGTTGCTTCCCTACCCTAACCCTGATGCTACCCTACCCCTACCCTAAACTTATCCTGAACCTACCCTACCCCTACCCCTACCCCTAGCCTTATCCTACCTGGCAGTCCAGGTTGATGATCGGTTCCAGCGCATCCACCACCAGGTCCGGGCCCTTCTGGTAGTCCAGCCGCCCTATGAAGCCCAGCAGGGGGCGATCGGCCTCGACAGGCAGACGCAGTTCGCGCTGGAGGGCAGCCTTACAGGCCTTCTTGCCCTGAGGTAAGACAGAAGGCAAGTTGCTGTTGCAATTCTTGTCACATGGCCGCCAGTCCGGTAAGGACTGCTCACGCATGAAAGGCACCCGAAGAAATCTGTGCACTGCTGGAAAGGGGTTTCTCAAACCCGTACTTAATCCCCGGCTGGCTGGTGGCCTTGTGGGTTGATCAGAGCGCATAACAGACGGTATCATCACATGCGCCTACGGCTCTATGCCATCTCACCGCTGTTAGTTGCGCTGTCTTACGACTACAACAAATGCAGGAAGATGCTGAATGCACGCTATCCAAAAACGAATCCACAGAAAAACGTATTCAGAACCTCAACATACGCACAAACAGGTGCAAATTTCAACTGTGCCCATGCAAACGGCCCCCGCTACTCCACCGCTGGTACCTTGAGGCTGGTTGCGTCGTAGGTGGCGCGGATGTGCTTGTCTGTGGCCGGGTCCCACTCCCGGCAGTCCACCCCGTTGACTATGCCCCGCAGAGCGTACTGACGCCCCGACAGCAGACTGGCGAGACCGCAACCCTGAAGAACACAAGCATCAATCACCACGGGGTTATCATCAAATATCATGTTAGGCATCATACTAGAACTGTTCTATCATGAGGCAATCACAGGCAATAGAGACAAGCACTGGCAAGGTGACCATTACATGTGTAGGAGGATGGGTCATCACATCCGATGACATGTCCGCAGTCCTGCTCTGTGATGCCTATACTGATGCATCTGCGACGACGATGATGACTAGGCACGTGCTGATACCGTCACACGAAGTAGGG
This sequence comes from Chloromonas sp. AAM2, assembly GCA_004335635.1. NCBI lineage: Eukaryota > Viridiplantae > Chlorophyta > Chlorophyceae > Chlamydomonadales > Chlamydomonadaceae > Chloromonas > Chloromonas sp. AAM2. The sequence goes on along the minus strand of QAXH01006448.1, from coordinate 26,939 downwards.
TTAGATACCGCCAGCTCTGTTGACGATGATGGCACGTGCTTGTTATGCATGCACATGAGCTAGGGTTTCATGAAGCATCACATGTGAGGCCACCTGGCCCACGTGCCCATCGCCCTTCCACACACAGACAGGCACGCGCCCCACCTGGCCCTGTTCGTCACAGATCTCAGCGGCATAGTTCTGGCTGACTGTGATGATCTGCGTGGCAAACAAATCAGCACGACACACAGATTGCGTTCACCAGCCGCTGCTGAAATCATCCTCCGTTGCCCACTCACAATCAACAGTCACTGCAAAAGACTCCACTCATGGCATGGCAGCCGCTCTGACTCAACGCCGGATCTGTTGTAGCTAAGCTGTCTGTAGCTGTGCGTGGGCAGCAAGTACAAGTATAGGGCGTGGTCAGCTCAGTGAGGAGAAGGCCGATGCTGTAGCAAAACAAGAGTTTCTAATTGAGCGCACATCATTCACTGTAACAGACTCCCCCAGCCCAGTGGTTAGGGCTTCTACTCCTCATGTGTGATACCTTGTGTTAGTGGCATGTAAAGGCGCCCTACTTTGTAAGCTGTGACGAGTACTGCCTGGAGGCAATTGATGGTATGGGTGATGGTCATTTCCGCACCCTTCATTCATCCTTAACTTTATTGATTTATTCTTAACTTTGGGGTCGATTCATTTGCCCTTTATAGGCAGCAAGTTGTAGCCTGGTTACATTTGCATTCCCCAGCCACTACAGGTAGCTGTGCTCGTTGTTGTGTGTTGGTGGCCATACCTTGTCAGCGGTGACCAGAGCTGCCTTCAGGCAGTTGATGGTGCGGGTGGCGGCTGTGTGGCCGTGCGGGCTGGTGGGCGCGGCATTCACCACCCACTCAAGGGCTGAGTACCTGCACGCGTCAGGAGAGGGGGAGACGTGGCTGGACAACGCTAGGACAGGCGTACTGGCAGTTGTGGCCACAACATGACAGGGGCAGGGGGAGACGTGGCTAGACAACACTAGGACAGGCGTACCGGGCAGCAACGTTGTGGCAGCAACGGCCACAACAAAGATGTTCCTCTGATTGTCCTGGTCAACTGATTACCGTATCATCGCCGAATTAAGTCGAAAGAAATTCCCTTCAATTTTGCAGCCTCGACTAATTTTTGCGTGCGGGTCGAAAACCGCTGGTTCCGGAGCAAAAAAATCGACTAATTTCTGAGTGGAGCTCGAAATTCGCGCGCTTGCGGCGCTCTTATTCGACTAAGCCTGTAATCACCATGATTCTGCGTGCTCGTGCACTGGCTGTGGCTCTGGGCAGCTTCAGCAGTGTTTTGAATGTTGGCGCCATGGATGAAACGCCCAGGGTCTCCAAGGTGTATGCCAAGCAGGCAGGCGGGGCAATGGACAGGCAGGCCAGAACCCTGGTGGCTGCTGCACACGGCCAAGCACCACCCAAAGACAGAAGGCATGCAGACATGCACAGGCAGCTGGACATGCGCCGCTTTGCTGTACGGCTGACAGCCGAGCAGCAGGCAGTGGCAAATTCAGATATTCATAGCCATCCCACTGGATGGAGGTCATGAGTGCCAGGGGTGTGATGTCTGTACTAGAAAAAATCGACTAATTTTCGCGTTTGCTGTAAAAATTCTCCGCCTCCGGCAGGGCTCGACTGATTTTGCATTTCGACCGGATTCATGCGCTGATACGGTATTACTTCGGAGCCTACAACAAGTTGAATACTAGTACTACAACCGAGAGGCAACAGAGTTCACCAACCAAACATAGATTGATAGCAGAGCACCTTGCCTCCTCACTCCTCACCAGTCCCCTGTCAGTCCCAGCTGCGGGAAGTGTGTGGTTGGGAAGGACCCCTGGTGCGCTAGGTTGTGCAGCGCCAGCACACACCGGGACTCCTTATGAACCTGTGGCGCGCACGTGACAAACAAACTGAATGAACTGAACAGGTGCGCGTGAACTGGATGAATTAGCGCAAGCATGGTGCACTTAAGCTGCATTCCATATCATCATTTGTTCATCATTAAACCGCTGGATGTTGTAGGTCATACATGCTGTAGGTCATGCATGTTGTAGGACATGCATGCTGTAGGACATGCATGCTGTAGGACATGCATGCTGTAGGACATGCATGCTGTAGGACATGCATGTTGTAGGACATGCATGCTGTAGGACATGCATATTGTAGGACATATGTCACTGTATATGGTAGGACATGCACAACAAAGGAGCTGCATCTCTGGTCTCAAGTTTCACTTGCATATGCCTCTCAGCTGCGTGCATGTGACACGACCGCAACAAGCACAGCTGCCCTGTCCCCACCTTAAGTGCAATTCACCAACCATATCCGACCAACAAACCTTGTGTGGCTTGAACCTTGCGTTGAGGTATACAGGCACCAGCGCTGCATGCCAGTCGTTGGCTACAAACAGACACCGCTGACCGTAGGGGTCGCCGGGAACGCCGTCATACCTGCATATTGGGCAAGTGTCAGGGTTAGACCGTGTTTGAGGGGGGTCGGAAGGGGGTAGGGTAGGATAGGCAAGGCTGTGCTTACTGAGCATCCGCTGGTCCCATCAACCCCAGATCGGCAAGCCAACCACGGCGTTGCCATGCCCGTCACATGCTGCTCTGAACAGTACTGCACCCAATGCCAATACAAACCCAAGCCTGACTTGACCGTGTCTTAAGTAACCTTTTCTGGTTGTTTTGCATTGGTTGTTCCATTCTCTGGTGTGAAAAAGCGCATCATAGTGGCAGGTAGTTCCTTGCATTCAAACGACTGTAGAAAAATCCGACACCAGTAACCGCACCTGAAACCGCCCACGTGCAGCAGTAACGTTGCCTCAATGGCCGCAAGACTGAGCAGAGAAAATCGCATGAGGTTGTCGGTGTAAACCCCGTGCGCGTTGCCGTAAGGGTTGCCCGGGCGGTGGAACGAGATGTGGTCGACAAACACCCAGTCAACAGAGTGCTCGTGCTGCAGGGAGGGAAACGGTTGAAACGGTTGAATTCACAGTTGGTCAAGTGCTCCGATAACCGCTGCATTAGAGTGATGGCCGATCCAACAGTTGCTGATCACTAATCACGCTCCATAGACACGTATGGCTTATGTGATGATCAACACCTGGCTCAGCTTGCACATCATTGGACTGAAAGGGTGCATGCTCGCCGTCCGCGCCTCACGCACTCTATCCACTGTCATCCACTGTCAATCTCTCACCCACCTCACCTGTTCTCACTCTTCCACCCCAACCCACTAAAACTCCTCTCTCACTCTTCCCCTCCACCCACTCCCCCTCTCACTCCTCCACTCCACCCCCTCTCACTCTTCCACCCCACACCCACTCTCATTCCTCCGTCCCTCCACCCACTCTCCCTCTCACTCGTCACACTCACCAGGTGGTAGAACCCCACGTCATGCTGCCCTCCCTTCTCCAGGTCCAGCACCTTCCTCACGCCTGTATCCACCGCACCCTTGTACAGCTTCTCTGTCTCAGCGTTCAAATACCTGAAACAAACAGAAACAGCAACAGAAAAACGGACGGACGGCACACGTGCTTCAGTCCAGTGTTATCCATTGGCCTGTCGTCCACACCAATGGCTGAGCTTTGACCAGGCATTAATCAATTCCATGAGCCATGAAGTTGCATATGGACCGTAACTAGCACATTTGCAGTGCCCCCCTCTAGTGCCTGCCTAAACAAAGCCCTGGAATGAAGGCAGTCAGCAACCAGACTTGTGAATAACTCGTCCTCTTCCTCCTCCCTCTCACCCACCCGCTATCCTACTCCCCCTCTGTTCCACCCACCCCGTCTCCTTCCTTGGCTCTAACCAACCCCTATCGTGTCCCATGCCCCCTTCACCTGGGGGCCACCACCATGACCCGGTGGCCTCGCGCTGCCAACGCCTTGGGCAGAGAGCCCTGCAGAGGAAGGGAAAGGCAGAGCAAGCAGCCGCTCACCCATCTGCCTTCAAAGCACTGCTTGGGGCTAATCTGTGAATGCCATGTATTGACGGTATTGGTATGGTATTGATGCACTGCCTGGCCTGCATGCCCACCTGGCATGCATGTGCCTATTGCCTCGCATTCACACACGCCAGGACTCCATCCAGGCCGCTCTTGACACCAGCCATGGAATCTCACAAGTTGAGTTGTCTGCTCGCATTACACGCCCATGCCTATAACACCTCATGCGTGCACCTGTGTACCGCCATGAACACAGGTGGTATAGCAGTGGTATCTTGTACCATAATTTACACCACCACACCATACCCCTCCCACACACACACACTTACTACAACATCTCGCAGTGCCCCAGTCCTGCTCCCCCACTCACATCCCCTCCCCCTCGCTCCCCGTCCCCAACCACATGCACACACATGCACTTACCACGACATCCCCCAGTCCCCCCGTCTTGCTCCAGGGCGCCACCTCGGCGCTCACAAACACAATATCCAGGCTCTCCCAGTCGTCGAACAGAGGCTCATCGTCCACCCCTTCAGCCCCGATAGCATAGGGGTACAAGTCAGGGGACTGGGCGTCGTCGTCCCCAGAGTCCCCCAGGGTAGGGCGAGCCTCCAGAGAGCCGTCTGACTCCTGAAGAAATACAGCTCAGCAGTGGGAGCTTATCACTTTTGAAGGCCAGGAACATAAGCACACTATGCCGGCGCCGAGTTCGCACACCGGCATATGAAACTCAACGGCCGCAACGTCGCAAGTTGTAACATGGTAAGTTGTTGTGTGAGTGAGTGGTGTACTTGTACACCTCTATTGTCCGACAAGTCGAACAGAAGATGCATCAAGTGTCATCATACTCGCGCACTGCAAAGGACTGCTGGTACTAAGTCCGAAAACCCATGTCGTCACCTGAATTTGATCGACCAGTTGTGAGGAATGATCTGCGCAAATCTGCACCTTATTTTCCCACCGCCTGCTCTGTCTGAACCTGACCACATGCGAGCATGACCGGCATCAGCACATGCAGTCTGCCACTTACGACATGGATGTACCGGCCGTTGCGGTCCCAAGGTGCTGGCGCATACCACACGTCATTGCCTGCGGGGCGCACACAGCAAAATGCGGCAAACGGTTTGGATCGGCAGCCAAATCACTCGACACCTGGGCAAACGGGTGCAATTGGCAGGCTATTTGGTGTGCTTGACCGTGTGCTGGCTTCGTCCTCAGTCTGCCAATCCGTGGCAGCCAGTTACCGTGGCAGCATAGGGTAGAGCAATAAATGCCAGTGTCAGCGCATCCTTCAAAGCTCCGCCCCCCATTCCTTAACTGCAACCTGGCCATGTCAACTACAACAATCACATCCTCTACATCCTGTCACGGGTTTTTCTGACCATTGGACCCGAGTCACTCCAGACAGAGCAGGCCTTCCTACCTGCATTATTCTTCCCAGAAGACGAAGGCCAAAAGGCCGGTGAATCCTCCGCTGCCTCATCCCCCTTTGCCTTGCTGTCTCCCTGCTTCGAGTCAGACGGGCTTGCTTTGCTTGTAGTGGCGTTGCTGCTTTTCGCCGCTGGTGCAGGGGGTGGCGTTTTTGCCCTAGGGGGGATGGAGGAGGGGTCAGGAATTCCTGACAGCGCACCCACCATCAGAGCACCCTGCATCCCGGGAAGGCCACTACTTGTGCTGTCAGGCGGTTGGGAGGCGTTACTGGTGGTTGAAGGCTGGCGGTTGGGTGTGCTTGGTGTGGTGGTGGTGGTGGTAGTGAGGCGGGCCCGCACAAAGCCATGAGTGCTCGTGCTGGCTGGTTGGCTGGTGCTGGGAAGGTTTGGCAAAGGTGGAGTCGTCGATGGTTGGGCCTGAGATTTGATTTGGGGCGGGCCAGTACTAGGGTTGGGTGGGGGTTGCCTGCTTGCTGATGCTGGTGCTGGGGGTATTGATGTTGGTGTTGATGCTGCCGGTGTTGGTGTTGGCGCTGGTGGTGTTGATGCTGCTGGTGCTGGTGTAGGTGCTGCTGGTGCTGCTGGTGTTGATTGTAATGCTGCTGGTGCTGGTGTTGGTGTTGGTGCTGGTTGTGTTGTTTTCGGTGCTGCTGGTGCTGATGTTGGTGCTGCTGGTGCCTTGGGTGGTGGTTGAGGGGGAGGAGATCGGCTGCTACTTTTGTCCGACCCTGGTACAACCATGCACAGACACGCACAAAGTCTTTTGTCAGACTCTGGTACACCATGCACAAACACGCATGCACAACGCCTTTTGTCAGACCCTAATACATGCATGCACAGACACAAATGTGCAGACCTATACGTCGCACCCTGGTACAAGTACACATAGATACGAATTGCACAGCCTTTTGTCAGACCTTGGTGCAACCATGCACCCGTGTATGTGTTGAAGTGAATGCGTTAGTGAATAGGATGATTACGTGATCCAACAGGATTCCAAATGATGATGACAGGTTGTCATGTAAAACAAGCCCTCGTGATAGTGACTCACCTTGCATGTTGCCCAAGGTTTCCCTAAGCTGCTTATTGCGGCTTTTGAGAGCCTCCATGTGTGCCTGGAGAGCAGACAGCTGTTTGAGTAAGTCCTTGTGTTCTTGAATGTCCTCATCAGGTCTGCCTGCGCCATCTGATGGTTGGGGTGGGCCAGGGGGAGGGTCAGGGGAAGCGCTACATCGTTGACGAGCTCGCATTCGTGCGCTATGCTGTAGCTGTGCTGGCATTATGGCCATGCCTGCAGCGCTGCGTAGCGTGCGCAGACCTGACGTAGCCATGTCCCATGAATGGCAGCAATGCTGCCGAACCACTACAATCTGCTGTACATTTCCACTGCCCGGCTGGATGGTGCATTTGTGCCCAATGAGCCCAGTGCTCTGCCGTGAAGTCCACATCGCAGCTGCCGCTTGACAGTCAGCTTGCAGTTGCCACGCTGTCACCCATTAAGTCAAAACCAAACTCAGCAGCAGGCGTGCCTTCTACTGTAACAGTCAGTGTCGGCGATGCCGCATGTAATGTCGATGTCGACGTCACAACGGACTGATGCACTTTTCAATGTAACGTCCGCGATTATAGTGGAAATTCCGGAAAATAGTCGAGGAGTGTCACCCATTCCCAGTAAGGCTGAACAAGATCTCCACGATGCAAACTATAAACTGCGGCCGCCTGACCGGAGGCAGTGGCCGGGTAGGTAGAGCAGAGAATGGCCAGGCGTGCGCGAGCCGAGGCAGCAACTTGCCTGTTCATCACCACTCAGTAGCAAGGGTTCAGGCGATCCAACCATGCCGGGCTCAGCAGGACGTCGTGGATGTAGAGAAAACTGAGACACACGTCGCTCATGAGTCTCCTGCGGTTGAGACGCAGCCAACCAGCTTCAAGGCAGAGTCAGCCACACACACTGAATCCCAGACACCACAACCTTCACCCGCGCAAGCCACTAGTGATGTCAGTGACAGTGACGATGAACGCAGCAGCGTCAGGCAGTTTGCTCCTGGAAGGCCTGCACCCCTTCTTGAGCAGGTAAATCTGACAGGAAGTGCCCAGTAGGTGAAGTTCCTGACAATGTAAGCCAATGCTGTAGTCCTAACTTTCAACCAATTCTCATAAGCTGGTTGTGCTCATTGTAACATGTGGCAGCGGCAATTGCCACAATCAGGCGCCTGAACCCCACTTGCAGACCGAGTTCTTGTCACGTACCCATTTCATGAGTGGTTGATGAGAGTTCCAGGCCTCCCTGGTTCTGCTGATTGTTACTTGATACCAGCTGAGCGGTCCTGCAATGACATTTCCCGCAGGGGTTTTTCCCGCCCAAGATCACAGTTCCGCCTCCCAGCCTGCGTCCCCTCATCCCCGAGTTTCAGCCCCAGATCCTGATTGACATGCTCGGACTGGAGCCCACCGTTACACCTGACTATCTAGTGGGACTGCAGGCACTCAGTGATGAAGCAGGCAAGTTCTCACACAGTTGTGTTACCAGTGGTGAAGCAGGCAAGTTTACATGAGGGAAGGGATTCCAACCCGTCCAACCTACAATTGAAGGAGATTATGACACACCGCAATAGTAATGGTGGTGGCCACCCCTCGAGGTGGTCAGACCCAAAATCGCCTGAATTGTTTTTACCATGTCAAGACACTGTAACACCACGGAAAGTTCTGTCGGCTGCACTGTCACACACAGCATGTTCACACAGAACAGTTTGTTGGTGAAACAGGGCAGATGAGAAATGGAAAGGGGGTAGCGCAGGATTAGAATATGATTCAGTAGCTAGTCAAGCACAACCTGCTGCTCGAGCCCAACTTGGGACCGGCATGTAATCATGCTCCGTGCACCTGAGTGGCTTTGAGGCGGTGTTCTCCTGTACTTGTTGTTCTGCACTGTTGGACGCCACAGGCTGCTTGCGCTCGCGAGCGTGCAAGCCAGCGTCTCACCCTTGCTCTGTCCTGCTTTCGAGGCAATATTCCCATGTTGTTGTCGTTGCCGTCGTCGTTGTACATCCGTGTGGATGCGCGCAATGCGCATGAGGGATATATCCCGCCAACTTAGTTACAGATGAATACTCAATAAATCAAAAGTTCAGCAACCTACTGGAATGGCAAAAAAAGCGTCAGAGCAAGGACAGTTGCAAAATGTCATGTTGTTCATGTTTGTGTTCTGCCCTGTTGCAACCATCACAGGTGGGGTAGTGATGTACCAGCTGCCCAGGCCTGAGGGAACCCCAGACCCAACCACCCTGCCACTCATGGTGTACCTGCCAGGTGAGGCCTGCGTCAGTTAGTTGGGTGGGTAGTTGGGTCAGTTGGTCGGTTACTGTTTCGGTTGGCGTGTGACTGACCATGTTGTTGACATCCATTCGCAGTGATCTGCCTGCATCGCATTCTGTGTAAAACACAGTCACCCGACTGACAGTCGGATACCTTTCATCAAACTATTAGTCAACGGATTTGAAAGGGGTGGGCGACTGCTAACAGTGGTTGATCTTCACCCTTTAGCTCAGTGTACGTTCCCACATGTCTGCACTCAGGTATCGACGGCACGGGTCTGGCCGCCTACCGGCAGTTCCCCTCGCTACACCAGAGCTTCGACCTGAGGGGGGTGTTCATCCCGCCGCAGGACAGGTCGTCATTCAGTGAGATTGTAGAGGCAGTCAAGGTGGGTGGTGGAGGGATAGACTCACCATTCTCATGCTCAAAATTTTCGTATGGCCATGATACTCTCATAAGCACACCCACACGCCAGCAATCAACATGCAATGCTTCTTTCTAGGCCAGCAGCGAACTCACGCCAAACTTTCACCACGTGTTGTAATCTCCACAAAGGACACAGGACGCCCAAGCAGCTTCAGATACTTGAATAAGCCGAAGTCACGCTAGCGTGAAATCTTAGTAGGCCTCCAGCAGACAACGCCTGAATAGTATGCCCGAGTCTCCCGCAAGCCCTCTTCGGAGATGTCGATTCGTACATGATGCCATGACAAGTCCACCAACTGCACCTACATACTTCGTTAGAGTTCAAGAGTTGTTAGTGCTCAACCAATATCAAAACGTGACGGTTTCCTCATGTGTTCCACGTGCCCCGCAGGTTCAGTTGGAGGCTGAGCTGACAGGTGGCGACCCTCTTCGCCCTGTGTACCTCCTGGGGGAGTCGTTTGGAGGGCTGGTGGCACTGGCGCTGGCGCAGCGGAGCGATGTCATCGACCGCATCCTCCTGTGTAACCCTGTGAGTGTGTGATTGGGGTGTGACCAGTGTGTGACCAGTGTGTGACGAGTGTGTGACAATGTGTGGCCAGACAGTGACTCATTGACCGCATCCTGCCGTGCAACCCTGTGAGCGTGTGACCACTGTGTGGTGCAAGTGTGATCAGTGTGTGACGTCAGTGTGATTAGTGTGTAATTAGTGTATGACCAGCATGTGTCGAGAATGTGACCCTTGTGCAGCCCTGTGAGGTTGAGCGTCACATGACTTGACCAGTGCAGCCAATGCTTTCTGCGTTTTATGGAATGAGGGCGATCTGTGCTTGTGCAGGTCCAGCCACGAGCCATTGACCGTCATTTGGTCACGAGACACAGAAGGCATGGCATGACATGTCGTATCATCATTACCAGTGTTATCATGGTTATGTGTGCGTCTGTGTTATGTGTGCGTCTGTGTTATGCACAGGCCACTAGTTTTGATGGCAGCGTGTGGCCCATGGCCGGGCCCATGCTCACCAGCCTGCCCCGGGAGATCTACAACGTGCTGCCCATCGCGCTCAGCCCAATTCTCACTAACCCAATCAACGTGGCAATGCAGTGAGTCAGGAAAGGACGGGACTTTGGGAACCTTCTGTCACTTTCAGGGTAGCCAGGCTGTGGAAATCGTTTGCCGGCTGGGGTCAGCATCCTAAGGTACACAACATCCCCACACAGCGAGTCTCAAGGTTTACAACATCCTTCTAGAAAAATAGTGTAAGCGACTGCTTAGTGGCCCACTGACCTCGCCTCACACAAAAGAGAGCAGCACTGGCAGCGGCAGACAAAATGCGGGATGCAATTTGCCCGCAGCCGCCGCTGACCAGATGCCCAAAATGTTTTCGCTTTCAGTGCACTTTCATATTCTATGATTTAACTTTTTGATTGCCTTTCCATCATAACCCCTTGGTTGCCATTACCCACCCGCACTCAACCCAGCCGCACTCAACCCACCCGCACTCAACCCACCCGAACTTACCCCACCCGCTGGCTTCTCCTGTCCCGTAGCACCCTCCCAGCGCGCGCCAACGGTGCCTTCCCCCCTTCACCGCTGGACCTGGCCAGTGCAGCCGCATGGGGACTCATAGGTGGGTGCGGCCCCCCAGGTGTGCATGTAAGAGTCAGCGGTGCATTGCACAGGAGTCAGGAGCCGGGGGCATGGGTGCTTGGCCAGGATTAACACTTAGCATGCAGAACACATGCAATGAGGCAGTTGAGTGTTGAAAACATATAACCAGGACGCCTTCTGGAGGCTCAGCAAGCTAACAGCATTGTCACAAGCGTCCAATTGCCACATGCATGCTGTTGGTTCCAGCCATGAGCACCAGGAACTAGAGACTGGACACGCTCTTGATCGATTACACCAACATGCTTACCATGGGCTTGCCACACTTTAAGACCACGTTCAAGGGCAGTCTCTTCAGCAGTGATGTAAGGACCATGCGGGCCCGACTCATCACAGAGATAGATAGACAGGCACGACGATGCTCAAACATATGATTGTACGCCGCTTCCTGCTGTTGCCTCCCCTCAGGACTGCTCCCTGAGTTGGGCACCCTCCGCAGCGTGATGCCGCCCGCCACCCTGTCCCACAGACTGGCGCTGCTGCAGGAGGGGGCAAGGGAGGTTAACAAGACACTGGGAAAGGTACGCCTGAGCTACACTGCAGATGTTAAATCTGTGTACTAGTAACCAGCATTCATACTGCTAGGCTGTCAGATTCGTGTGGTTGCGTTTCACAGACGGGCCAACAAGACGCCAAAGACAGGCAACAGTGATTTGCCCTTGCATGCAGCCGCACTCAAGAAGGCAAGGCGGCATAGCGGGCAAGTTTGCATCACATGTTTAAAACCACCCAACCTGTCTGTGACCCGCTTTTACGGGTCGCTAGTGGTTGGCTGGTAATTCCCTGGTGATGCTTTGCCTTGGAAGAGGTCTTACAGGTTCCAAAACGCATCCTCCATTTTGCCTCTAAACCAAACTCCTGGCTCAGTCGCTTGCCTGTGCTCCTTGCCCTTCCAGGTGCCCCAGCGCGTGCTCCTGCTTGTGGGTGAGAACGACCTGGTGATTCCCAGCGCCACGGAGGGCCCTCGGCTCAAGAAGGCGCTGCAGAGGTGCCACCTGAGAGTGCTGCAGGGCAGGTCACACGCAATGTTACAGGTGTGAGGGATTGGGAAGAAGTGTGACGGGAGAGCGGGGGGAGGGGGGGCGGTTGAGGTGTTGCGGGACGGAAAGGCAGGAAGGAGTGTGACGGTGATGCAGGGCAGGCCGCAACAAGGTGGACAGTTAATTTGAACCACCCTGTTTGCCTTTGCCTGTTCACCGACAAAGGTGGACAGTCCATTGCAGGCCTGAGTAACCCAAATCTGCGTTTCCCTGCTTTATCCATGCGATGTGTATCAGTATGTGTGCTGTACTATGCAGTGACTTCCTTGCTCCTTGCCAAACTCCGGCTTACCCCTCATTCACCCGCTTCTCAGTACGCCAGTCTTGACCTGGTGGCTATGGAAACTTACCCCCTGCCCTTACTGTTCACATGCTGTACCCTTCATCCCCGTTATCAGGAGGCCGGCCTCGACCTGGTGACGATTATGGAGGAGGAGGGCTTCTACGTGGGAAGGCGGGTGCTGTCCTGCCCTCCGCAGGCACGCAGCGCTCTGCCCAAGTCAGGCGCCAACGTGAGTAGGGTGCAGATTGATAGTGCCGTACCGTAAATACTTTATATTGTGCCGGCATGATTAATTGCCCGTCCCGAGAGTGCAACCAGATTTTCCGGTCCAGTGCAACAAAGCAAATTTTGAGCAGAATTGTCGAACAAAAATTGCCACCAAAGAAAGCAGACTGGTTTGAGTTTTTGCGGTAACAAGCAGTAGTAAACACCTGAATTCAGCAGCACAGAGCAAGCAAACCTTCTCGAGCCCTCTGTTGCAAGCTAAGCCATCTGTGCTGTCATGAAATGGTGTCACCTCGTTGGTTGGTTGCTAGGTTGGTTGGTGGTTGGTTGGTGGTTGGTTGGTATGACAAGTACACGCCGCGACACATTGTGTGCCTGGCTGCCTTCATGGGATCTGGAGCTGTTCTTAACGCCATGTCATGATGGACATGACTGCTCAATGTCCCTGCAATCCCTCAGCCTGGTCAAGGCAACAAAGCAAAGCCCACACCTGAGGTTTCGCTTCCGCAAGACCTTTTGGGACACAGGAGCCAGCCTTGTACTGATGATGCATGTTGTTGCGTCATTTGTGCTGTGTGCAGTTTGGCCGCGCCGCGCCCGTGGAGCTGCCCACCCCCCTTGAGATCCAGCGGGCCCTGGATGACGGGGGCCTGTCGCTGCTCAGGAGGCTGGTATCGCCTGTGTTCTTCAGCACTGATCCAGAGACAGGGATGTTTGCACAGGTGAGGCGTTGTGCCATGCGATTGTTCGTGTTCGAGTTGACATCTCCACCCTACAGAACGGCTGGCAACTGCTTGAAAATGTTTTAAACGCTTCAGCTGCTTGTACTTGAGCTGGTGTCGCTATGTCCTTTCAGCACTGACCCAGAAACATGTTTTCAGAGATAGAGGCTGGCAACCGGTCCAATATTCAGCAGCTTAGACCTGACCGTTCAACTGTGTCAATCAAGGCCTTGCAGCCGAGGCACCAGCTAGGTACTGATCATGTGTCACTTGCCATGGTGGGGTAATCCAAATCAATGACCAAATGACCCAAATCCATCATCCGTCTCAACTCTGTTGTTTGGTCCTGCATGGTCAGCCCTTTCATTTTCAACCACTTTGTGTTTGGCGACACCAAACCGCATCACTGTCATCGCCACGTAATCACAATTGCGTTGCCCGACGCATTGTTGCATTTGCCAGTTTGCTTAAATGACAACAATTTGCACCACCCCTGACGCAACGCTTTGTCCTCCTTGTCCTGTGGTTTCCCAGGGCCTGGAGCACGTGCCCATTGGCCGCCCCGGCCGGCCCGTGCTGCTGGTGGGCAACCACCAGACCTTCGCTCCCGACCTGCCACTCATGATCGCGGGGTTCTTGCAGGTAGAGAAGGGAGGGGGCGGAAAGGCGCGCGGGGGGGGGCGGGGGGGGGACAAGGAACAGGCGAAGGAAAGGGGAAACAGAGGCACAAAAGGGAGGGATCGATCCCATAGCACAAGGGATACGTGCAGACAGTAACGGATGTCCGACTGCTGACTGTCGGCCTGCGGCGTGCGATGCTCGCAAAGACCAGCCTATCCATCAGATTAACTTTATGCGTTAGAATTTTGTTTTTCTAACTCGTTAGATGTTGAAAGGCGCTCACTCACTCACCCTAACTCTGCCCCAAACCCAGGTACAAAAGCACACGATTTTCTAGATTTACATTCAGTGAAGTGCATGCACAAACTTGCTCTGCTCTGTCGGCTGCAGGAGCGTGGTGTGTTGGTGCGTGGCCTGGCGCACCCCATTGCAGTGGGCAACATGGCAGGCGTTATAGAAACGCCTCAAGAAACCGCCCCGAGGTCTGGCCCAAGGTTCCCCTGGGAGAGAGACAACCAACCGGAGCGCCCACCCCCTGGCGCAACAGCGAATCCGTTTGGGTCGTTTCTCCAGACGTTTGGAGGCGTTACTGTCAGTGGCACCAACATGCATAAGCTGTTTTCGTTGGGGGAGACGGCGCTGGTCTACCCTGGAGGTGTAAGAGAGGTGGGTGGAAGTGTGATGTGCATGGGTTGAGGGAGAGGGGCTACAGATATGAACCGATGAAATGTTTACATTTAATCGTGATGACTAGTAGCAGGTTCACCTCAGGGGCGTTAATTTAAAGCTGACTCGAGCCTCACACTGGTTTTGGTGGTGTTGGCCTCAGTTCTTGAACCCTGTATGAGTGATACTGATCCTGTGCAGACCTGTCAGTATGATGTGATGGGTGAGATGTGAAAGGAGTGACCAGGTGATGTCGCGGCATCATCTAGGTTGCAGAGTCAGCCAAGGCTATCGACCTGCTCAGAGCAGCGGCCCGCCGCGCTGACAAGTGACAGCAATGATCCCCAGAGCACTGTGCAGCAGCTTCCCATGGGTGGTCAAGTCCAGGCTGCCCCTCACAATCGAATCCTGCAGTCCCCCAGGTCGAGGCTAGTTTGATATCAGACTCAGGCTGTCCGTGCTTGAGGGTATCAAATTCGTTGTCGGTTAGTTCAACTGCTCGCCCAGTTGGACTTGCCCTACCACTGCTGCTTGCATACCTGCCATGGCCTTGCCCCAAGGCCACACGCCATCTCCACCCCCTTCTGTGACCTGACGCTCTTCCTTACTGGCCACACACACCCAGCACACACCCTCTTGGCCTATACTCTCGGGCTCAAAGCGAGTTTTTTTTTACCCGAATTTTCTACCGCGAATTTTCAACCGCGAATTTTTTGGAGGCACTGGGCAGATATCTTGATTCAATCAAGTCATGGCCATGCGAGACATGCTGCTTGTTCAGATGCGTGATTGATCTTTACGCCATGGTCTCCTCCACCTCTGGGATGATACAGATGTAAAAACACACACACACACACACACACACACACACACACTCTCTCTCACCCCTCATCATAAATCTTTGCAGGCTTACAAGCTCAAGAATGAGAAGTACCAGCTCATCTGGCCCGACAGGCCCGAGTTTGTGCGCATGGCGGCCAAGTTCGGGGCCACCATCGTGCCTTTCGGGGCCATCGGGGCAGAGGACGGAATCAACCAGGTGCGCACATAAAGGAGTCACTTGGCGAGCGGGTGCGCACCATGTTCATGACAATGGTGACAAAGAATGTCTGTAATGTTTTCCTCCCATCTTCTCCTGCTTGTTATTTTCAGATTATTTTCCCAAATTACCATAAGATGTTTGTAATTTCCCAACTCCCCACAAGAAAACATCCTAAGATGTGGTGGTGCTCCCTTTTCCACCCTGGTCTCCTTCTCTCCCTTCCTCCAACAATCATTCACGCCAAGCCGTGTCCCCTTGCCGTCTCCCTTGCCCCTCCCAGGTGTTGGACACCCAGGAGCTCCAATCCCTGCCCGTGGTGGGCGACTGGCTAAGGTAAACATGACGATACCCGATGAATATGTTCGTTCACAGCGTGGAAATGTACTTTCAATATGCAATGACTATAATGATAAGGTTCTACATAAGGTTTACGTACCTGGTTCAGTATCTTGGTTACTTCATAGACTTTGCGCACCATGATGAGTCATAATGTAATCATAACGTGAATATAACGCCACGCAGCCCTCATGTTGACATTTCTGTGATCTCCCGCAGGTCCCAGGCCGCCCAGGCGCCCCAGGCGCGCCGCGGAGCCAGTGTGTCGGCAAGCAACGTGGACAACTTCACGCCCCCACTGGTCACATTCAACCCGCCTGCCAGATTCTGTGAGTCACGAAATGGGAAGGAAGGGTTGACGGACGAGCAGGGCAGGACCCTCCAGATGGCAATCTCGACAGCGTGTGGAGCACATGGGTGGCACCATTGTCTTGAGATCCCAAGTTTTGGTGGTTGCCTGAGGAGGAAGGGAGGGTGCAAGGGGTTGTGGGGCCTGAGGAGCATTTCGTGCCTATACTCACCCTGCCATGGCTTGGCTTGGTTGCAGCCTTGTGCTGAGGGCTTGACTGACCATTCGTAGCCATGGACTGGGTACATCCCATCACCCTCCGTGGCCTGTTGCTCTATTGGCCTGCAGACTATGCGTTTGGCAAGCCCATCGAGACGGACCCTTCCATAGGCAGGGACAGGGAAGCGTGTGAAAGCCTGTACAAGGAGGTGAGACATGCGCGTCAGTGTTTGTCTGGGCAGTGCTTGTTCGTGAAATGTCGCTAACTTTCGTTTGTCCCTCGTCAAATCCTTGCATTTGCCTTTGGGTAAGTGAACGTAATTAAGGACGACGTTTAGGTGCTGTGTGGGAAGAGAATGCATGGCGCGTGTGTAGATCCAAATTGCTTATTGCTCAGGATAGGCCACGTTCCATGCCTTCTGGCGGCTTCCCTGGTGTAATAACATGCAACTGTTTTAAATAGTAACAGTTGTATGCGAGTCCAGTTCTTCTTGGTCTGCTGCTGGTATCAGACATGCCTTGTGAATGCTGTCTTGTCCGTTTCTCCCCAACAAACCAGACCCAGTTCTGGTTAAACTGTGTAGTCTGAAATCTGACCTTGGCCATGACTTCATGCCATGTGTCCCTGTTGCCCAGGTCCGCGGTAGCTGCGCCGCCTCCATCGACTGGCTGCTGTCCAACCGCTCCAGGGACCCGTACCTGGACCTGGGCAGGAGGCTGCTGTACGAGGCGTCCATGGGGGGCCGCAAGCAGGCACCCACATTCAAGCCATGAAGGGCTGTGATTCAACAGAGCGTTGTGGAATGTGGATGTGGGAACGCCTTAGGAAGGTGCAAGCCAGCACTTTCACGCAGAAAGAATCACGCCTCAGAACGCTGTGTGCCCTGAGCTACCAGGCTGACTGTGTATTGCCAGTTGAGTGGCAGAGCATGGTTGCCTCGGCCATGATGTTCTCAAATCGCCCCAGGCAAGAGGGCCTTTTTGAGAGAGTTGGGTGTTTTTGAGTGAGAAAGAACGAGAGAAATGAAGGGAAAGAGAGTGGCATCCAGTGGTGAGTGGGTTCGTTAGTAGCAGTGGTGAGCGGGTTGGTTAGTAGCGTGCAGGAGAGACTCTATACCTTGTCCGCTGGCATGAAGAACACAATTCAGATGCTTGAAATAGTGTCAATGGTTCAATCACTGTGCAAATTTGCATTCGTTAGACTGTCAGCACTCAAATGGTTTGTCGTCTCTGCCATGGCCCTTCACCCACCAAAAAACAGCGATGCTCGTGTATCGCCTAGTGGAACTGATGGCAAGATCTCTATGTCAAGCTACGGGCAGTGAGCCGATTCATCCCGGGTGAAGTAGGGGACTTGCGAACGATTGCCTGAGCAGGTGGTTGCATCAGTGCTGCAGTGTGAAGACTTGCTTTCTGCTAGTGGCAACACGCCGTGTTCGCTCTGCTTGGCAGTAGAACAGATGTTTGCCAGTTCATCCTCTGTTTTGCAATGCTATTCCCGTTGAATGTTATTTCCAAGCTTGCAGCTTTGGTCTTGTCGAGGCGCACAATTGTTTTCTGAAACACCTTTTCTTCATGTGAAGTTAAGTTGCGAGATATTCCAGGCGTGTAACAAAATTGATGGCGGTGTGCACTCCCTCCTTGTAATGCGGGACCTTGACATGACGCATGTTTGCATGATAACATGCGCACTACCTGTCAAGGCGCACAGGAGTGCTGGGCACTGTAGGTCTTGATTTGCCGGGCACAGTTATGTATGATTGCCTCATCTGATGTGCACTGCGTGTCAAGAAACACCCGAGTGCTGGGCAGTGCTGGTCTTGACCTGGTTGATTGCTCCACAGCACACATAAAAAACCTCGAGTTCTGGCAGACTTTGTTGTTGCAAGAGAGAAGCGCCAAGGCGCCTAACATGTTTGCAGGGGATTCCACTATTGCTGACTGAGTACAGAACAGTCAAGTGTGACCATCGATGTTCAGGAATTCCAATGTCGCTGACTGCTGCACTGCTCATCGGCCATGCCAGCCGGTCAATCTGAGGCATCATGACACTTGCTGTGGCAATAATTTCGGACGTGGTATCCAACAGCTGCTCAACGTCGCAGACTGCGCGACATGTTCTGAGTTCATGCAAGTAGAAAACAGGAAGTTCCATCCATACCCTGGACCCAAGGTCCTGCCCAGCGACGCCCAGGTCAAGGCCAAGGAGACCGAGGCTGCTGCGTAGTGTGGGAGCCTGCTGTGCAGTTTGGAAGGCCCTGCAGGCTCTGTTGTGTTGTGTTAGCTTCAGTTGGCGTGTTCGCTTGCGTTAGTTCTCAGTCTTTTCGCAGTTGGTGTAATGAGTAAAGCACCTGATTGGCTCGTGTGAGCATTGTCAGTGCCAACCTGACACCTGTCCCATTACCACCCATCCTATGTCGCAAGAAACCTGTCCCATTACCACCCATCCAATCTCCCAAGGAAGACTCTTGGCAGCAGGCAGGCTATGACACTGACACAACATCACAAGCAGTCATTGCCACAATTCCCTATATTCACACATCTCAGTCGCCCATAACCCTAACCCACACAACCACACCTTCACCATGTCAGTGTCAGTTGTCGCAAACTGTCCCAGAACTGGCAAACTTCTTTCCCAGTCCCAGTCACAGATAGTTTGCTGTGGGCAGCATGAGTGCACTGAGCCAGCCATTCTCATGCATTAAGTCGTTAGGGCGCTTGGTGCGTGTTGGTGGGCCAAGGCAGAAGCACGAACTGCAGGCCAGCAACACACAGACATGGGCACTGGCGGCTTTTTGCACGTGTCGGTTTTCTTTGCGCAGGGTGCAGAAGACACCAGCCAGGCCCCTGCACCGCCCTCTTTCCTCGCTGAGGAACCGCTGTAGCCATGGTGAGTGCATGCTGCCAACAGCAGGCCCAGCTCTGCGAACGGTCTGCTTCAGAGGAAAGATCTTTAGTTAGGCCGCAAACCCCCGGCGTCAGCGTGCGGCCAGGAGCTCCAGCAACGAGCAGCATTTCAGCAACGCTGTCAGTAATGCATGTCGCACCACCAAACACTTCAGGAATCTACAGCTCAGTATTGTACTGCTGACTGGCTTGCGCAGGCGCCAAAGAGGAAGGTGGCCCCCGCGCCAGTGGGCGGCAAGAAGGTGCGTAAAAATGCGATTGCTTGTAGTGCTAGCCTTGCTGAGCCTCAGGCTCGTCCCTGACAGCGCATGTGACCGCTTCTGCAATCGTGCAGGCCTCTGCGCCTGCCAAGGTCGTCAACCCACTCTATGAGAAGCGGACCAGGACTTTTGGTGAGCATGGCAGATGACGGCTGAACCATGGGGATGCGTCGCAGCGGTGTTGGCAGGCTTTACAGCAGCACAGCAAAAGCCGGGTGCCTCAGCAACAGCATAATACGTAGCAGGCAGGCCATCGTCCATGCTGCACAACCTTAAGACGGGAATACGTTCAGGTTCATCAGCTGCGCTGCATGGAGACAGGGTCGGCACTTGATTTTGCCAAGACGCAGAGCGACGTGATATCAATCATCACATCGCAACTGCACCGATAGCACAGCAGGGTCTGACGGGTTGGGGTCTTGTGCTTTGTTTGTGTCGAGATCGTGTCAAGCGTTTCGCCTGCTGCCGCTATGCGTAGGTCTGGGCGGCATTCCTCCTCCCAAGACTGACTTGCACCGCTTCGTGAAGTGGCCCAAGTATGTGCGCCTCCAGCGCCAAAAGCGCGTGTTGTCCATGCGCCTCAAGGTGCCACCAGGAGTGAACATGTTCATGACCAAGGCCCTGGAGAAGAACTCTGCTGAGACATTGTTCAAGCTGCTGCTGAAGTACCGCCCTGAGGACAAGAAGCAGAAGAAGGATAGGTGCGTATTGGCGAGGCATCAACTGGGGGTGCCATGCAACTGTGCTGCAGATGCGCTCCATGCAGGCAGCAGTGTATGCATGTCTCGAGTCCTGGCATCTGTGTTTGCATCATGTTGTAGGCTGAAGGCAGAGGCCGAGGCCCGTGCTGCCGGCAAGGAGCCAGAGAAGAAGAAGCCCATTGTTGTCAAGTACGGCATCAACCACATCACCAACCTGGTTGAGAGCGGCAAGGCCCAGATGGTGGTGATTGCCCATGATGTGGACCCTCTGGAGCTTGTGGTCTGGCTGCCAGCCCTGTGCAAGAAGATGGGCGTGCCATTCGCCATCGTCAAGGCAAGTGCAGGGCTGCCGCTGAGGAGCAAGCAACTGCAGCACCAGAAGACATGTTGACTGGTTGCGACAGCGGACTAGCCCTTAAGCTGTGTGATAGCGGACCAGCTGTCTTGCTGCTCGTACCTAACACCAGCAGAGTGGGCAGCGGGTTGTTATGTGCTTTGCATATGTTTTTCCTGTGCTGCAGTGCAAGGCCCGCCTGGGTGCCATTGTGCACAAAAAGACTGCCACCGCATTGGCGCTGACAGCCGTCAAGAACGAGGTGCGCGTACGCATTGGGGTACCTGCAGCAGCACCCACTGCTGACACAGCAGATTACACCAGCATGCCTGATTCTGTCTGGTCTGTCATCTGCATTGGCTGTTGAAGCACCAGGCTTGAACCGAGCACAGGGGTCATGCAGCCTAGAATGGAGCAATCAGGCATGGTCCAGCAGCTACTACCTTGAGCCAGTGGAAGGCCAGCATTCCATGGCAGCATCTTGACAGGCGCAATGGCGACGGGCCGAAGCAGGAGGGTGGCACTGGCCTAGCCAGGCTAGCGCCTGATAGCAGTTACTCATACACACACACACATCGTTGGGGCTGATGACAGGCAGGCATGGGAAAAATCAGCTAGCAGCCAATGGCAAACAGGAATGGAATGTATGGGATGACTGGCATGTCATGAGGGGGCGGCTCTGACAGGCAGATTAGAGAATCATGCAGCATGGTGGAGTGAGCAGACATGGGATGGGATGACAGGCTGCAATTGGAGATGCCAGCGCACATAGCTGCCAAGCCACGGATCAAGCAGGCTTTAGAGTCCGGCAGCCAGCCCTTGTCAGTTGGGCCACACAGCCAGCCCTAATGCAGCTGTCTGCAATGCGTAGCATGCAAGTGTGCAGGCTCAGCCTAGTACTCAGCCTGCCTTGGTGACCATTTGGTTTAACCCATATTTGTGCATTATTGTTGCACCTCACAGGACCAGCGTGAGTTTGCCAAGCTGGCCGACAGCTTCAAGTCGAGCTACAACGAGAGCGCCACCCGTGTCGGCTGGGGCGGCCACATTCTGGGCCCCAAGTCCCAGGTCAAGCACAAGAAGCGCGAGCGCGCCATTGCAAAGGAGCTGGCCCAGCGTGCCGCCGTCTAGGCGTGCAACAGCAACAGCCTGGGTGGAGGCATGTGGGCAGCAACCAAGCCGGTCCAGATGTCTGGCCTGGACAGATTGGGTGTGTTTATGCCAGACCCTGCCCATGCATCTATGGTTTCCTTGGTTGGTCGGTCTGGACTGCCCGGCTGCTTTGTGCCCTTTGACGCAGATGGTCGTGTAACCGTATGCTCGTGTAGCTGGTGTGACGCACTGTTGTTCCTTTTGATCCTTGGAGGGCAGTCACAGTCACCCGGGTGGCAGTACAGCATGCACATCGTCGTCACACATCATTCGGAATGATTCGGCTGTTGGTCAGGCTGCGCACGATGAACAGGTCAAGTCACGGTGCCTGTACTGCAGTTTGTTCCAACAGCTCAAGCACCATGCAGTTTTAACATGCGGCTTACACAGTGCCCAAGCAGATGCGTGTCATCCAAACGTTGCAACATTACACAGGCACCATACCGATGTATGGGTGATTGGCAAATAGTAGTGTAACCAATGTCGATTGCGGCGCAACCAAACGGAAGACATGACAGCCAGTGAGATGCTGATGTACAACAGTTCGGCTTTCTACGCGACCCATGCACAGTACGAGAGCAGCAGAGAAACTCGCAGACAGGATCACGGCCTGCCACCGGTCAAATTTTAACGACTGAATTCGTACGACATCCGACCACGCAACAAACCGGCCACGCTACCAATGCAAGCATACTAAACTCGCCTCGCACCAGTGCCGACTGTTGAATCGACAGTCAAGCCGCAGTCAGCCATCATGGAGACCCTCGACCTCGCTAGCAAGGACTTTAAGATGCCAGGGTGCGTGATGCTTGCGATTGTTTACTGGGACATAAGGCAGCATGGCAATCCTCATGCCGCAGGAAAAGTTGCGCCTAGGAAGTCAACACTTTGACATCTCTATGCGGCATACGACAAACATTCACTCTGGTCGTTGTCTCTGCGCGCAGCTACACTGGCTACATACCGGGAATTCAAGAGACTTACAAGCGAACCCCAGTCATGGCGCAGGTGGAGACCAAGGCACCATCGCCTGAGAGCTTCATCTACACCCGTGAGGCTGTAGCTCCCTCAAACTACCCGGCCGCTCGTGACCCGGCAACCAACCGGGTAGGTACGCCAGCGTATCTGGCACTCATGCAGGGCTGTTGATGCACGTTGATTACCATGGGAAGTTGTAGACAGTGGGTCCAAGGGCTGGGTGGAGGCCAATGGCATCAAGCCTTGGTACACACCGATTGTCTGCTGTTGGCAAGTCAAGCGCATGAGTATGAGCATGATGCCGTCCAAATGGTTTACATGTGGCAGTGTTTGGGTACGTTGACTTGTTCTAACCCTAACCTACCCTTGCTACTTAGGTGCCAGAGCCTGACGTCCTGTGGCCAACGCTGCTGCAATCAGCCGTATTGGACTCAGCCAAGCCTCCTGCCAACTACATGGCCTTGGGCGACAACCGCATTGACGTCTTCCGAACATCGTACCAGGCGGATTACAAGGCCCCTTTCAAGGCCCATGAGAGCTTGCGCAGTCCCAACAGAAATGAGGACCTGGCTAAGACTACAGCTTCGCTCAAAAATATCTTCACCAGTGCCTACAATCGTGTGAGCGAGTGAGTGTGCAAAGAACAGCCAAGACGTATCTGACCCACCAGTCCACTTGAGGCATAAATGCAGACATCAAGTACCTTGTGCGTGTGAGCATGTCTGCGAGCAACGCTTCCTGGTTGATATGCTGCTGCTCGCATGAAATTCCAACTGTCCCTGCGCAACACCACGATATACAAGGGGAACAATAACCATGAATAAGCGGAACACCAGTCAATCATAATGCATGTGTACACCAGCATGCCTCCCGCCAGGCCCGAGCAAGTATGAGTAATCATGTAGCATGTAAGGCATGTACGTCCTTTCTTCCCAATGGTCTGAACATGCCTTTTGTCAGACTTTTTAAAGTACTGTTCTGCTTCCGGCGCAAAAGCCAACCGTCCCACCTCACTCTGTTTCCTTCAGGGCTCGCCTTCAGAAGATCATCAGCACCATGCGTGAGCGTCTGGAGGCCAAGATGGGCAACCAGAACAACAACGCCTTCAAGTTCCGCAAGCTGTTCCAGATGTACGATAAAGACAAGACAGGCCGGGTGCATGTGGAAGACTTCCGAAACATGGCAGAGCAGTTTGGCATGCAGCTGGACGACGACTCCCTCTTAGCACTTTACTCGGTGAGATGAGAAACTAACAGGCATTTCATCCTGTTGTTTGAGAACGGACAACATGGACCAACAAGGAGTACGTGTAGAGGCACATAATGACACTCTAGGCAATCAAATTATAAGTTGAATTGGTGTATTTGTGAGTGACGTGAGTTGAAATCATGTACTTCTGAGTAATGCAAGTTGAGCTGGATTCACATCAGCACCCACGCACACAGTGATTGGCTTGTTCACACATGGGTTCTGCACAAACGTCCCATGTCTTGGCTTCACATGGGGAGCACTTGCCCACGTATCAACACGTAGTGATTGCGAAGCCATTGGCATTGACGCAAATGCTGGTTGCGGAGTGCGTGCTGTGCAAGGCGTTGCTGCGCTGCGCACAAGTGTTGGCATCTGTGCCCCGCATTGTTGCATGCCACGCATTGCATGGTTCATGAGCTGTGCTCCACAATGCACGCCACGTCTTGCATGATTCCAAGGCCTGCATTCCATGCCTTGCATGATTTCAAGAGCTGTGCCGTGCCCTGCCATGCAGGTGTACGACCCTGAGGGCACAGGGTACCTGGTGTACCATGATCTGGCCAAACACCTCATGGATTCAGGTATGCATTGCTCTATCTGTGAAGGAGCTTATGCCTCCTACATAGCACACAGTGGAAGGTTGTCGCGGTTGGCAGTGCAGGTTTGGCAAGCTTGGCAGTGAAGCACCTACAACTGATGGCAGTACAATACCTGCAGGCTATCTGTTCTCCAAAGCATATGGGCCACCGTGCATTGCAAATGTAACTCAGACAGCGACAGCAACTCACAACCGCAAACCTTGCCCATGAATCGCAGCATTGCACATGCAGTACGTTCTTGTACGTGACGTGTGATCTGTTGTACCGTTATGCTGCACGTGCAGACTGTTACTCCCTGTACACCAATGACGTGGACGTGAGTGCCAGCAAGGCCGAGGAGGACCTTGTGCTGACGCAGCTGGCAGGCATGCAAAAGAAGTTCGCCCCGCTGTCAGCGGACCTCGAGTCCGTGCTGCAGGTGCGGCAGGGGACGGAGTGGGGGACGGGTAAAGCAGCCCAACGGGCAAGAAAAATGAGTGGCATGAGCTGAGGGGCTCAGGGGGGCTGAGAGGGGCGCCTGTTGAGGCAGAGCAAGGCTTGTTCGTAGTTCGAGAATACCCCGGGAATAACCCCATATGTATCAGTAATCACTAATCAGCATTATGATCAGTCTATACCATGGCCTTACCCTGAGTAATATGCAGGTGCGGCCTGGGGGTCGGGGAGGTGGGGACGGATGCTTAGGAGCGCACACAAACCATCTGACGCGTGGCACCGGGCATCGACTTGCAGAATTGGTGTGTTGTCTTGCCACGGGCAGGCATCGGTTTAAGTTATGCAAGCATTGACTTCAACTAACAAGCAGGTATCCTCGAACAAACTTGACACTATCCCGAACAGCTCTAACTCCGCCCTTGCTGACGTTTGACACACAAAAAAGCATATCAAACAACCTCAACTCCTTTCACCTGTCAATTCAAAGTTAAACTTCTCCTCTCGTCTTGCCTGTTGTCTACTGCAGGCGCTGGACAGTGAGAAGACCGGCCATCTGAGCACCGCCGATCTAACGGCTGGGTGCGCAAGCCTAGGTCTTGTCCTGGGCGCCAAGGAAATCTCCTCCCTGTGCGAATACGCTGTTCCGAACGCACCGGGCGGCCACGGAGGGGCCGTCATGGATGAATCCGGGACCATCAACTACACAAACTTCATCGCGCTGCTCAATGCTGGAACGCATGGACTCACAAAAAGGTGCGGCAATGCCCGTGACGGTCTGGCCAGTGCCGTACGTATGGCCTTTTATGCATAGCAAGGTTTCACTGCCTGTTGCCCTTCCACGTTTGGATAGGACGAAAGGGAGAACAATCGATAAAGATGCAGCAGCAGACGTTTTGGTGTCAAGAATGCTCATGATTTGCCAACAACCTATGTCATGAGCCATCAGTTAGGTTGTAGCACTCAATAGGTTAGCAGTCATGACTTTGTTTCATGAACACTGACAGTCATGATAGGACACGCACCCACACTGTCTGCCCTGACTGCAGGACCCGGTCTGTCCGTGAGTCTGAGGGCCGGAAAGGCCCACCGCGCCTAAATGTGCCAAACACAAGCAAGTTCGCATCGAGCGCAGTCAACAGCCCATCGAGTCCAGCACCCAAGCGTATCTGCTAAGCAATGGCTGTTGCTTGCAGTTGTTTCTTCAAAGTTGCTAGGCATCAGCTCCTGTTTGTTGAGTATCATGTTGACTCTTGCTCGTTCGACCATGTGTTGCAGAGGTTGAGTAGACTTGCTCAACAGTTCCATACTACAGGATAGTAGCCTAAAAGGATAGATAATGCTCAATCAAGCGGTCACAGAACATGTGTAAGATTGCGGACAGTGCATCGTCAAGATTTGTTACTACGTTCTTTTGACTGCTGGACGCTTGAGGTATTCAGTCGTCTATTTAATCAGTTGTCTGCAATCTGCGCAAATAGTGGATGTTTGCGTTGGACGTGCTTCATGGTGCGCACTCCCTCCTTGTAAGACAAGGTTACCAGGACACCAGAATCAGCAGTGTGCGGTTTTCAATCGCAGCGGCGTGATGACACACGCGAGCAGGGAACAGTATGAAGAACGTGATGAGTAAAGCATCATCACAGCGCTTTGAGGTCCAGTCGGCTACACTGCACGTGTAAGCGGCTACAATACCAGCACAGAACACGCTTTTCAGCACCAGAAGCAGCCAGCACTGCCGTTGCATTTGAAAGCATACAAAACCTGGCATGTGAGTATACAAGAGGCAAATCAAGTCGGTCAGCCAACCTAGGAACCCAAGGGCTAAGTAGGCCAGATCACTGCGCTGGGTAAATCAGGCAGCTGCCTGAGATTGTGAATGCATTTGTAATCGAGCCTGTATCCACTCGCTAAATGCGCCTACTAATCAGCTGCAAACATATCAGACTGTCAGACAATGGGATTGTTAAATACATTTAATGAATCCACGGTCATACCATTCTACGGCTTTTGTACAGTGTAAGCTCAAGTGCGTGCATTGCCGTTCCTTCCCTAGAACCCCGCAGCTGCATGCACACTTTTC
>QAXH01006445.1:0-28376 GCA_004335635.1 Chloromonas sp. AAM2 | reverse complement strand
ACACACACACACACACACACACACACACACACACACACACACACACACACACACACACACACACACACGGCGACATAAGATACAAAGCCATGTCTTTCGTGTATCAGGTGTGCCCAAAGTACTTAAAAGTCAGGTACTTAGTCAAGTCCCTGCCAGACCAGCACTGACCGAGATCATGCGGTATGGTTCAGCAAGCCATGCAGATTCCAAGGAACCTGTGGCCACAGGAACTACATCCAGAAATCAGAACAGGCCATGGCGTCGAGAGAGGAGGGGAGGTCAGACTTGTACGGTCTTGCAGTAATCCACTTTCTCCTCCGCAGTGTTTCGCCTCCTGTGTTCTAGGCTCCACCTCCATGCCACACAGGACCTGCGACATTGAACCCTCTCCCGCCTGTCTACCGGGGCCGTGCAATTGGATTTCTTGAACTGATTGACTGATTGTTTAAATGAATTGATTGGCAAGTTGCGGGCATACTGGGTCAGCCCTACAACCTTAGGTTCGGTAGCACTTGTGCCGATTGTCTTTGATGTAACGAGCTGCAGACCCATACAAGAAGTTTTGTCAATCCCAAACTGTGCTACATAGCAGAATCATTACGCCGGTTTACAGTACCAAATGCCGCATGTAGTCATGGATGAGTGTTTTTTACACTGCCACTCAGTCCCAGTATCGGCACTGCACGTCTACCAACACACGCATCAGCAACTCATGTGACTATCAGGTAAAACTGAACTCACACATAACGGCAGTCACAAGAACTGGCAAACTTCGTTTTATTTGCCCGACACACCGGAGCTGTGGCACCGGAGCTGTGACACCGGAGCTGTGACACCGGAGCTGTGACACCGGAGCTGTGACACCGGAGCTGTGACACCGGGATGGCAATACTGGCAAATCACGATTGGCTTCTGCGAGTATGTCTTGTACAGTCTTGCCAGATTCAGGCACAGAAACGCTCCCGGTCGAATTCGAAAGTGTAACCCCGCAGCCGTTGCACAATCGTGATCGATTGCACTCGTAAGTGCCAGACAGCTTCAACATTTTGAATCCATAGCCCACGCAGCTACCATGACAATGCGTGGCTTGGTTCTTTGGCACGGTCGATGCGTCTGGGGTTCTTTGCTTCCAGGCCTTGAAAGGCCAATGAATTGACATCAAACAGCCTTGGACACGAAAGCTTGATCATGTAACGTTTTCATGACCACAATGCACGCTGCCGATGGCCCATGCCAGCCTGTACAACCTCCTACGACAGCCCCATGTCAGCCAGACTCAACCCCCGCCACTTCCTTGGTTCTTCAGCGCCTGTATGGCTCGCAGCACCTGCACAGCCTGCACGACTGTCTGCTGCGCACGACCCAGCACCTGCCTGCCGTCCACCAAACCCTGCAACAGGCCTTGGTGCGGCCTGACGACCTCCCAGCCTACCAGCAGCTGCTCCAAGAGACGTTGGTGATGCTGCCAGGCACTGCCCCGCAGCTCTCCTCACTGCTCACGTTGCAACAGACGCTCACACAGACGGAGGTGAGGCCAGACACATGTAAATGGCTTGGATAATAATCAGAATACTGATTAAAATCAAGTAAGCATTGAATAACATTCAAAACAGTGCTGCAAATGGAACAGTTCCTTAGGCCACGTTCTTTCAGCACACCCCTCATCCAGCTCACGAGCGTCCCGCTGTGCTGTAGGCGGTGCTGCGAGCAGTGGATGTGCTGGTTCGTGCCGGACAGGAGAGCAACGTGCTGCGGCAAGGGTACAGACAGGTGAACAGCGGTGCAACACCACACTCATGCCAGGAGACATGACGAATCATATTAATCAGGGCAACTCAACGTGTCACACAAGGGGCACATGACATGGTGGCGGTCGCAGTGCAGCACTTGGCATACTACTCCAGCCATCTTTAGGCAGGCCTCTGCATGAGCATGAGCAGCCACATATGACCCATCTACTCCGGTCAAGCAGGCCCGTGCATGCACTGCCCTGCATGATTGATATGTTGGCGTACGTCACAGCCCTCACCGGCCCATGTGCCGCTTGTGCCGCAGAAACGTCCAGGGTTGAGTTCCTTCCACCCTTGCCTTCAGCATGCCGAGCCCTGGGCCCCCAGCACCGCCAGTGCCTGTGCCCTGTGCGCTGCGCCTGAGTGGGGGCTGCTGCTGAGCCGCATAGGGGACGCCATGCTGCTGCATCTGCTGCGCCACGCGTCAGTGTTCGTGCACCTGGGCCAGTCGAACTACCTGCAGGTGGCGGGGAGAGGGGTAATGGAGGTGCGTGCAAGGGGCTTCTGCTAGGTACAAAGCAGGGGCGGATCAGGATGGTGGGATGCCTGCAGGTGTAAGGTCGACAAGGCTGATAGAGGGCACCAGAAGAAAGCGTTGAGCATCAACATAAGCGCACTTGGCATTGGTGGAGCAAGCAAAGACATGATGCAGAGGTTGTCAGCTGACTGGACCCCACCAGTAGTGGCCTGAAAGGAGCTGAGACAGTAAACAAGAGGAAGCTTATGGCGTTAAGAGTGGGGGAATCCCAGAAGTGAAGCGCGTTCTTCAGAGCTCCACTTTCTTCAAATCGCTGGTGGGTACCCGAGTAATCTCCAGTATGAGGCATGAGAGTAGGCACGAGAAGGTGACATGCCTGCCAGCGCTCATGTCTTGGCATTTCACGTCCTGTGTTGGTACTTGTGTGTGTGCCCAGGTAGCAAAGGCCAGCAACCAGACCGCCATGGAGGGAGGCGTGGGCATGGCCTGTGCACCGGCTGCGGGCCCATCACGGCCACCCCGAGCGCCTACACCGCAAGGCAGGCAACAAAGGCAGCAGCAGCCGCAGCAACATTGCGAGCAGAAACGAAGGCGTGGTCAAGTCTCAGTCAGGTTATGCCAGCAGGCGGTGGCAACAGGACCAGCGTTGGCACCAAGTGTGCCGAGTGGGGTGCCTGATAAAGGGGTACTGGCAGGGCCGGGGGTGCAGGAGTTAGGCAAGCGCGTGCGGCCTAGCAGCTGGCAGCGTCGCAAAGCAGCCAAGAAGCAGGCGCTGGAGCAGCAGCAACAACAGCAGGCAGCAGCAGCTGGGGTTGCTGCTGGAGCAGCGGCGCCAGGACGTGAATCAGCTGCCGCAGCTGGTGCCACCGACACCGGGCCTGCTGTGCCGCAGGAACTGCCCAAACCATCTTCCAGATCTGCTGCCAGCCAGTCCGATATCCTCAACCCGTGCCACAATTCTGATGAACACCTATTCCGTAACCATGCCGACAACCCGGTGAATTCTGAGGCTCTCATTACGCAGGAAACCACCAAGCGCAGCCATCTTCTGCTTTGGGATTGGGATACAGCCAGCCCTGTTGCAGCTGGCCTGGTACCGCTAACAGATGATTTGCTGGACACTGCCTGCTCTGGTGGCCTGCACGGACAGCCGGTGGTCGGTGCAGGTGATCACACCAACGTCCTTGCTGCTGCAGGGCCACAGCAGCCAAACCAGGCAGTGGCTCCATGTGAAGGGGTTGAGGGAGAGGATGGAGAAGTGCTTGCCGGTGCCATGCGAACAACACGCCCAGCTACGGATGAGAGTGGTGCTCAAGCTGGTGGTGGCACTGTACCCGCGCCTTACTCGTTGGTCATAAACCACCGCCCCACGCTCCAACCTTTTCATGACCGTCATGGCCCTTCCACTGCTGCCCCACTGGATGCTCCTCCTGCCCCTGCCATCCCGCCAACCTCCCAGCATGCTCAGTCCATCATCAACACCCATGCTAGCCAGGGCATCGCAGCAGCAGATGGTGCACGTGCCACTCTTACAGCTGCAGCCGCACCGCACGATGCTCCACCTGTGCCTGCACCTCCCCAACAACCAGCCCGTGCACCTGCTGCCTGCACCGGCCCCCGTGCGGCGCCTGCTGTCCCCAAGCCCCGTGCACCCGCGCATAGACCTAAAGCAGTGCCTGCCAGCAAACGCCCGTCCTTCCCATCCGCCGCCATTCGCACACTGCCCCGGTCATCCATCTTGTACGCAGCCACATTCAGTGCCAAGCCCGGGCTGCATTCGCAACGTGAGCACGCAAGGCTTCTGTGCTGGCCCAGAGCCTTGTACAGTCTGCAACCGACCCCTGAGATGAGCAGCATGTAGCTTGCACTACCCATAACTATTGTGTCAGGTGAACGTAGTGTCAGGTGAACAACAGCTCTGTGCAACAGCTGCCACACAGGAGCATACAGCAGCAAAGCAAGAGTGCTTGGTTGTTGCCTGAATTGATCCCGCACCTTTTTGTACTGCAACTTTCATCCTGCTATTTGCTGTGTGCCTTTGCAGACCCGCTCATGCGCCACCCAGCCACCAAGGAGGGTGCGAGGCAATTGCTCCTCGACATCTTCTGCACGGCCCCGGCCCCTGCACCCCCTCCGCTCTACGCTGCACCACGCGGGCTTGGTCCAACCTCCGGCCCTGTGCGCTCGCAGGTCATGCCTGGCCGCATGCAGGGCACTAAACCGCAGGTGGGCCTGGCGCTGGGGCAGCTGCAGTCAGCACAGCTGAATCAGTCAGCCAGGCCGTCCGGCCAACTGCAGTCAGCACAGCTGTACCAGCCAGGCAGGCCATCCGGTCAGTTGACACGGCCCTCCGGCCCACAACGAGTGGCCACTGCTGGTCTGGAGGAAGGCGAGGGCAAGGGCCCATGTGCGCAGAAACCTCCGCCCGACAGAGGAGTGCCGCGTCGGTTGAGACGGTTGCTGCCCCTCATGCTCAGCACATTGCGTGAGTGCAGGCATTTGAATTGCAAGAGCTGTCTATGGTTAATTCAGCTTACTTCAGGACGTTTGCCAATCAGGTCACTGCGGGAGTGCAGGCATTTGATTTGCAACACGCACTGTTGGTGCAGCTTAAGGCAGTGCTTATCCCAGGGCGCTTGACAACCTGCACAGCAAGTACATCTCCCACAATTAGATCAGATCAGGTATTCGTTGCTCTGCTTCAATTGCACTCTGCTCGCCAATCAGTTGCAATTATCATAAACTGGGTTGCCAGGCCGACAAAGCGGTATGGACTGTTGGTAGGGCATACCATATCCTTCGACTTCACAAGTTCACCTTGTTCTGCCGTCCTGCAGGGCATGCCCGTCGCTGCCCTTTCCATCTTCTCTTGACGCGCCACTGCCCTCTACCCGGCCCCGCCACCTCCCCCCTCACCGCCTCCCTTCAACCACCCGCTCATTACAACACATCCGCGCCTTCCGATTCGGCCACACAACCAGACAGCACTGGGCGGATTCAGCCCGCAACACGAGTGCCGGTCGCCAGTCCTGCTTCAGATAGACTAGCAGATGCAAGGGCTGTGGCCGCAGGTCCAAGGTCTTATGCACGAGAGAAGGAGACACAAGCAAGGTCAGCAGCATTGCAGGCTGGGGCAGGCGTGGGGTTGGCATCGCGGCTGTGCAGCCAAGCGGGCCTGCCAGTGGTGCGTCCATGGCATGGAAGTCAGCGCAGCTTGTACTCGGGCCTGCAGAGCCAGGCAGAGGGCAGTGGGCTTGTTCGGGCGTTGGAGGCGAGCCAGGCGGCAGTACTGGGCGGACAACTGCCTGAGGGGGAGGTGGGATGATGTGCACATCAAATTATCATGCTGCCGGTGGTCTTCATAGCCGGTTGCCTAAACACACTAACAGTACAATTGTAGCCGCTTGCCCTGCTGCTCTGCATGGCCACATGTGTTGACATTCTTTGATCTGCTGGATCAGCTCTGCGACCCTGTACTCAACAACCTGAGGTGCCAAACTGCTGCTGCTTCATGCGCATACTGCTGGGTCAACAGCTGCTTCTCAAGGTGCATTTAGAACAAATCAACACATCAGGGGACAATACTGATACATCAAAGGTTCTACTGCAGAGCTACGTTCTGAGTATGTCCATGTGTTTGCACACTGGACCCCAGGTTGCCGACCGTCTTGAGGCTGAGGCTGAGGCGGGCCTGGGGGCGGGCGGGCAGGCGGCCATCCGCGGCCTGCTGGCGGCCTCGTGCCCGCATGCAGCGGTGGGCAGCTTCGTGTGGAGCGTGCTCAGGCATGTGCTGCCGGCGGACATGCTCGGCAACAGGCGTAACAGA
The DNA here is from genome assembly GCA_004335635.1 of Chloromonas sp. AAM2. Classification (NCBI taxonomy): domain Eukaryota; kingdom Viridiplantae; phylum Chlorophyta; class Chlorophyceae; order Chlamydomonadales; family Chlamydomonadaceae; genus Chloromonas; species Chloromonas sp. AAM2. Next base: position 22,282 of record QAXH01006445.1, on the reverse strand, counting down.
AGGTAAGAGTGGGGCAGGACACTGATTGCAAGGCAACTAAAGCAGCACAAAGCGATATGCATTCGCTTGGCTCTGGATCAGCTTCAGGCCAGAGTCATGCTGGCAAGCACAAAGTACTGGCAAATGGGAGCCTGTTGTCGCATGAACTGTGTTGTGGCAATGGGCTGCTCACATGCCCTGGCCAGCATTTCCCGTGCAGGCTGTTGCTTAGGAGTGTGCATCAGGTGGTAACCCTGAGGCGCTTTGAAACGCTGAGTCACCACCACCTCACAGCCGGCCTGGCCACCTCAGGCTTTCCCTGGCTTTGCCCTGCCAACCCCAACACCGCCTCCACTGCCACAGCCACATTGACTCAAGCTCAAGCTGGTATGACCAGCTCAGCACCAGCTTCAAGCACTGGGCCAGCGGGAGCTGCTACGCTTGGCTCTGCTTCGCTCCAGGCGGCGCGCCGTGCCACTTCCCAGCCAATTCAAAAACTGTTATTCGTAGCTGCGCATGATCAGGCAAGGGCAGGCTCTGATGTTCCATCGGGACACAGATCAGCCACAGCAGCACGATCTGCCACAAAGCGAGCACCCGTGTCTGCGTGCCCGGCCAAAGCAACCCAGGCAGGTCCTCGAAGCACCAGGGTGGCTGGAGCTGCTACTCGTCAGCAACGAGCAGCAGGGGCCGGGGCAGCCCGTCACACCGCGCACACGCGGACAACAGGCGCTGTCAATCAAATGGCTGCGGAAAGACAGGAGGCTAAGGGCCCTGTAAATCGCGGTCGAGTGACATGCGCAGCCCACCGGCAGCGCTGCACGGATCTGGCCAACTGGGTGTGGTGGCTGTTTGCCGAACTAGTGCTGCCGCTGCTGCGGTCACACTTCTACATCACTGAGACAGAGCCCTACAAGAACCGTATCTTTTACTACAGGTACGCAGGAGAGAGCTGTTGTGCATCATCACGGGCCTGGAACTGAGATGATGAAACGTCTACGGGACTGGATGGATAAGCAAATGTGGTGTAGACTGCTCATGGGATAGCTGCCTAAATCCAGTGAATGTGCATGTATGCGGGCGACAAGCTTGCGATGCTTCACCTGTCTGTTGTCGACGGAATGCCGCCTCCTTGCATCAAGAGTTAGGATCCGAACCTAGTTATGACTGGGTTGCTCATGCACGCTAAGCCATGGTGCATGCGTGCAGGAAGCCTGTGTGGGCACGGCTGCAGTCCGCAGCCCTGCGCGATCTCCTGGCCGCACGCTTTGCCCCGCTGAGCCCTGCCCAGGCGCACGTGCGGCTGTCCGGTCGAGACCTGGGCGTGGCCAAGCTCCGGCTGCTGCCCAAGATGTGGGGCATGAGGCCCATCGTAAACATGGGCAGCAACAGCAGCGCGGTGTTCAAACAGGTGGGGATGGCTGAGGGGCACGCAATGGATGGACCGGGTGGGCAGGGTGGGACGGGCGTTAGAAAGGCAAGCAGTCTTGCACAGGCAGCGGCAAGTTATCCAAACTACAGTTGGTCCCTAATGACCAGAACTCAGGTTTCCACGGGTTTTTCAGCCCGTGATTGAGGTTTGGTTGTGATTCTGTCCGTATGGCAGGGTTTGCCGATAGTCAAATGCGTGGTGCGTGTATCGCTCACAAACTGCGGTTCAGCATGAGCAGGAAGGCAACCAGGCGCTTCAGTGTCGAGTGTGAAGTGAACCATTTTCGCTCCTGACAGCTTTTGACACTCAGCTTGCCATCTGCCCGCACAGGGCATGGGCACCAACACAGTCATCGCTGCAGTTAGGGGCGAACTGGGACAGCGGAATGCACCCGCTGCCGGGCCTCAGAGTGTGGCAGCGCAGGGCCAGGCGCAGGCACTGGTGCGGCTCAGCTTCAGACCTGTTAACACAGTGCTGCAGAACGTGCATCAGGTGCGCCAGTGTGGATGGCAGGCGAGTGGTAGGCTGGCAGTGGCCAAAACGGAAGCGGTGTTAGCGGTGCAGGTGGGAGCGGTGCTGGTGCAGGAAAGTTTTGGTGGCCCTGAATCAGGAGCAATCGCAACAGAACAAGCAACGAGTGGCTAAGCAACCGGAGCCTGCACATCAAACAAATCAGCCTGGTACATTCACCTTAGCAATGCATTCCCTGCATTGTGCCTGTGCTTTTCCTTGCGCTTGCCTCAGGCTCTCAAGGCCGAGGTGTCTGCACGGCCCGCGCTTGTGGGGGGCAGTGTGTGGGGCTACGAGGACGTGCTGCGCGCCTTGTACCCCTTCATCGCACAGTTCAGGGCAGCAGCAAAGCAACAACCGGGACTAAGGGTGAGTGGAAGGCGACTGTATTGACCTGACCCATCTTTGCTCAACACCAGCACTGGCCATGTCTTTGCTAAGGTGCCAGCAGCAGTCAACTATCAGTGAGTGGAAGGCAGCTGCGCTATCCATGGCATGTCTCAGGGTTGCATTCTCTCAGTGACCACCACTATAATACTACTGATTTGCTCTGGTACCAGCACCAGTTGTTGGGTTGCCTTTGCTAAGGTATCAGCAGCAGCCATACCTCTTCGCTTGACAGCCAGCACCGGCACTTGGTTTCAGTACAAGCGTTGCGTTGCGTTTGGAGGTGGGGCATCGTTGCGTAGATGCTAGCACCAACCGTGTATCGTCCGTCAATACCAGTGCTGCTTGAGAGGTACGAAGCATGAAAGATTCAGCACTAAAACCCACACATGCAGTCCATCAGAGGCACAGACGGGGCTTTGGCGCTTGCTGATCTTGTCACATGCCTCAGGTTCACGTGGTGAGTGCTGACGTGGCACGTGCATTTGACAGCCTGGACATCGAGCGCCTGCTGCAGCTGGTGGGCGGGGTGATGACTCAGCGCACATACCACGTGACCAGGTAAGTGATTGCCGGGGCATACCAGGGTATAGATCCACAGCATGTACGCTGTGAAAAAGCACTCTCAGCAGCAGCTTTGTGAGAGAGCACAACACGTGGAGTTGTGATGACGCAAATTGTTGGGCAAGGGAGACTCTGCTGCGCTGCACTCCCTGCTAACAGATGTTGCGTTTTGCGCGTCCGGTCCTGTTAGGTCTGCATGTTCCTCTATACGTTCGCCCTTTCTTAGTCAACAGCTGCGTGCTTGCCCTGTAGGCTGTTGCACCACTTCATGCATGAATTATGTGCAGTGAACCTGTGGTGGCATGACGGATGTGTGTGAAGTATGAGTGGACCAGGCTGCACCAGGAATTGTGGCGACATGGAGTGAGACTCCATCGTGAAGAAGTTGGAACCACCATCTGCAACACAACAACAACAATCAGGACAAGCATCCACCATCTTTATTATCTTGATTTTTGAAGGCTGCAACAGGACAGATGAGTATGGTGGCAAGCATGACTGAGTGCGTGTATGCCTCCCGTGCCCACAGGTACGGCGAGGTGACTCCCGCGCTGAATGGTGCACTGGTGCGCGTGCGCCACCAGCGGGCGGCACACCTCGGGGACGCGGCCTCCTTCCCCGGCCTGGGGCCCTGGCTGCGGCGCTCGGCAGCACAGGGACTGGGATCGTACAACACGGTATTCATGGACCAAGTACGCATCAGAGTCTGGGAAGAGTTTGGTGATCAGGCCACACGTGTGAAGTGTGTTTGTGGAAACAAACAATTGGTGCAACTGCTGTTTACACTGACGCCTGGCGCAGTGAAGTGTGTTGGCTGGCAACAAGAAGTGGGTGCAACTGACACCTTGCAAATGACGCCTAGCTCAAAGCAATGGCGTCACAAAGAGCAGTTCTTGCGTTGCTGTCAGCGCGTTGCATCAGTACATGTGTGTGAGCAGGCCACCTCTGTGGAGTATGCGGGTGGCTGGCAACAAGCAGAGGATGCAACTGGCGCCTTGCAGTTGACGCCTGACGCAGCCCATCGGTGCCACACTGTACAGTTCCTACCTGCATGTCAGTGCACCTCAACAGAGCCTCCCTGCGTGTGTGGCTGCACAGGCAGGAGGGTGGATTGGCCGCAGAAGCTGAGTAGGTATACGCCTGATGTAACCTTGCTTTCCTGTACGTGTGGCTGCACAGGTGCCTCATCAGAGCGTTTCCCTGGCAGATGGCCTGGCGCTTGTGCGGGAGGCCATTGGGAACAACATAGTGCTGGTGGGCTCCAGGTGGTACAGGCAGACGCGCGGCATTCCTCAGGTGCGTGCGCCAGGGGATTGATACACGAGCCAGGGTGGCCGAGTGGCTGCATTGTGATGCGTCAAAGTCACCCGCTTCTCTTTTATATCATTCAGCCCAGATTTGTGTTCATTCCTAAGACATGGAAGTGATAGTGGGTAGGACTGGGCTGCTGCAGCTAACAATAGCTCATCCATTCAGCCACTGCTCGCTGTAATCTGCTCTGTTGCAAGAGGGGTTCTCCTGATCCCGGTGTTCACTGTATTCCAGTGCGGAGCGCTTCGTCCTTTATCAATGAACATTCTATTCTCGCTCAGCTGGTGTTTGCTCCTGCTCCCCTTCAGGGTGCCATCATCTCCAGCCTGCTGTGTTCCCTGTACCTGGCTGACCTCGAGGGTACTGCGCTGAGGCCCGTGCTGCCCGGCCTGAATGCATGGAACGGGCCAGGGGCGCCCGCCGGGCCCGCGGTGCACGCGCGCCAACAACTGCAACCCAGACCACACAGGCCGGAACCAAACCGGCAGCCAGCACAACAGCACTGTCAGCTGCAACGACAGCGAAGGGTCGGCGCTCTGCAGCCAGTTGCATTGCATCAGCCACGCGCCACGAGTGGCCATAACCACGTTGGTATGATGGCCACAGGTCCTGTTGTGGTTCAGCAGCAGCCAGAGGTGGGCAACGCACGACCACAAGGTCCGCTAGCCAGTGGCCCCTTGCAGCCGCCCAGACAGCGAACCATGTCGCATGTGCCGACAGAGCAGCATACTGCAGTGCATCAGCCGACAACAACCAACACGTTCATAGTGCCGGAGCTTGTGCCACGCCCAACCGGTGCGCAGCTAGCCGGAGCACAGCAGATAACCTCTGTGCTGCACGTACCAGAGCTAGAAGTGGCAGGTATTACAGCTGCTTCGCTTCAGGATGGCAGGGCATCTTTGTTGATCCCTCCATCAGCCCTGAACCCACCACTGGTGAACCCTCCCACTGCCAAGCGGCCGCGTACTGTTCCAAATTTACCCATACAACTTCCACTAGCAGACCACGTGTCCCACCCACAGGACCAGCACGTGATGGCCCCGAGCCACGTGAACAGCCTTGGCCACATGTCTTCTCAATCCACGTGGCCAGGGCTAACTGAGCTGGCTGCTGCAGCACTGGCTACAGCTGCAGCAACACACAGCGCAAGTGGGAGCCGTGAACACCCCGGGCTGAGCCATGGGGCAGTGGTAGCAGCCGCCGCTGTGCACTTTGACATGCCCGCTCCGATGATATCTTGTCATGCTGGCCTAGGGCCTGCTCCTTGTGAGCCTGTCAACTTATCACAAGGTGGCACCCAGCCACTGATACCTGGGGTCGTCAGCAGCCCTGCCACTACAGGCCTACCTGCCCCTGCCAGCATGCAGGCATCGCATGGTGGCTCGCATGGTGCGCATGCGGCGTTGCCTGATGATGCTGCCGCCGCTGCAGGCATGCCAGTCTACCAGCCCGGCTTCCACTCCCAGGCAATTCTTCCTGTACCAGTCAGGCTGTTTGTTGAAGCAGTGTCAATCGGTGGTGGCAACAGTAATCCCACAGGGAGAGAGGCAGCCGCAGAAACTCGTGCAGCCAATGGTCCGGATTTGGCAGCCAACACCATTAATCCAACACCATGTATCCAACACCATTGTGATGGCGATGCAGCCCATGCTGGTGGTGCGGCCAACACCACTTATCCAGCTGAAGGCGGTGGCAGTGGTGCAGCTGGTGGTGATGGTACAGTTGTCAGTGGTACTGCAGCTGATGGTAATGCTGAGCTTGGTACACACCAGCCGTGCAGTAGGACTGACCCGCTAACTGGCCAAGCTTTTGCATACCATAAGCATGGGCTGCCATGTGAACCTCCACTGGGTGCTGCCGTCCAACCTAGCCCCGTCCAACCTCCTGGCGCGTCGCCTTTGCTGGCCGTCATGAACACGCGTGTTCAGGTTGCAGCCCAACCACAACCCAGCCTCATAAGGCTTTATCATAACCCATCTAAGCATGAACAAGAGCCAGGGGAAAATCAAACACGATCGCTTGGCGCTCACGACCCTACCCAGCCCGCAAGCCCTGCGCAGCTACCATTGAATCCCAGCCCGCTGCCACCCTCCACTGCCCCCAGCACAAGGCATTCCACGCCAGCAACAAGCCCCATGAGTCTTACCCCTGGCCGACCCACACAGCCTTCAACAGGCCTGAGTGCCATGCACCTGCTTTCTTCAGAGCACAGCCCCGTTCAGTTCAGCCTAGGCCTGGGCCCAAGCAGCCTGCCAGCAGCACTCGGCACAGCACTCGCAGCCACACAGCGTACTGCAGTAACTGCCACGACCACTCCAACTAACAGCAATGTAGGCGGTACAGGCTCTACACAGGTGCTGTCACATGAGCAGTGCATGCCAGAGCAGGTTCCCCTAGCGAGCTCAATTCCGGGCATGCAGCACACCACACAAGCCGCCAGTGCAGCGCATGGAGAGAGATCCGGACATTGTTCAGATCAATTGCAAGCCAGATCAGAACATGGCTCCCAGGTTCCACCAGCCATGCCTACACAGCCGCTGCTTGACAGCAGCTTGCATGTGCCAATGGAGCATGACATGGACGTAACTGCCATGGTAGGCTGCCAACCGCCAGAGCATTTACAGCCGCAGACACCCAATGAGCAGCAGCCACAGCAGCAGCAGCAGCAGCAGCAGCAGCAAGCATGGCTTCAGCCAGGACGCCATCTGATGCACTTTCCTGCGCCTGGGCCAGGTCAGAGGCCTGGTCGCACACCCCATCACTCACCCCACCACACAGGCGAGAGGGATCACACGCTTGATGCTGTCAACTGCATGCCAGTGCCTTATACGCCTTTAGCATTGACAGCAGCTTGTACAGAAGCAGGCCAGCAGCCGGCAGCAGCTGCAGCCAGCTGGTGGCCAGGCACCGGCCAGACACTGCCACTGGCCCAGCGGCCTCCTGAGTTTACACCCTTCTCCACAGTAACTGAAAGCTGGCAGGCACGGTTCAGTGCAGGCCACATGAGCCAAACGGCATGGAATGGTACCCCGGTCCTGTTTCCCTGGCTGGCTGGCACTGGTGTGCAGTCAGCCGCAGCCACACCTGCTGCCAACCTGCCGCAGGAAACCACAGCCACAGCCACACCAGCTGCCAACCTGCCGCAGGTTGCCACAGCTGCAGCCACACCTGCTGCCATGCCGGTGGAAGGCGCAGCACCTGCACATGCGCAACCCGCACGGGCAGCTGCAACAGATGCAGCCAGTACACCAGTGCCTGTGTCTGGCCCACAGCTGCCAGCTTGTATCAGCAACGCCACTCCAGCCCTTGGGCAGAACGCAGGAAGCCAAGATGTACATGCAGCACAGACGGTTTTGCGGGACTCCAATTTAAAAGCCAGCCCATCTCCTGGTCTGCATTCGAGTTTAGACGCCGAACACCCGCAACCCTTCACAGATCAGGAACAAATCATCGCCCTGGTGCCTGGACTGCAGCTAGGCTTTAACCCTGGTGCTGGGTCACAGCATGTGGTTGGCGTGGAGTGTGGTTCACAGCCATCATGCCTGACATCCCCAGCTCCGCCCTCACTGCCCTCCAGGTCACCTTCCCAAAGCCCATTACCCTCTTCTAAACCTTCGTCAAACCACAGCTCGCAGAATCCCTCAGATCCTTTTCGTTTGCCCCTGATGCCGCTGTCATTGCCGCCTAGCCAGCAAGTACCCAGGCTACAGTCCCAGCCGCAGCAGGGTCAGCTGCAGCCACAGCCAGCGCAGCCAACCCAGCTGCTGCCACAGACAGTGCAGCCAACCCAGCCGCTCATGCAGCCAGTGCAACCGACCCAGCTGCAGCCACAGGCAATGCAGCTAACCCGGCTGCTGCCACAGCCAGTGCAGCCGACCCAGCTGCAGCCGACCCAGCTCCTGCCACAGCCAGTGCAGCCGGCCCAGCTGCTGCCACAGCCAGTGCAGCCGACCCAGCTGCAGCCACAGGCAGTGCAGCCAACCCAGCTGCTCCCGCAGCCAGTGCAGCCAACCCAGCTGCAGCCGGCCCAGCTGCTGCCACAGCCAGCGCAGCCGACCCAGCTGCAGCCACAGCCAGTGCAGCCAACCCAGCTGCAGCCACAGCCAGTGCAGCCAACCCAGCTGCTCCCGCAGCCAGTGCAGCCGACCCAGCTGCAGCTAACCCGGCTGCTGCCACAGCCAGTGCAGCCAACCCAGCTGCTCCCGCAGCCAGTGCAGCCAACCCAGCTGCAGCTAACCCGGCTGCTGCCACAGCCAGTGCAGCCGACCCAGCTGCAGCCGACCCGGCTGCTGCCACAGCCAGTGCAGCCGGCCCAGCTGCTCCCGCAGCCAGTGCAGCCAACCCAGCTGCTACCACAGCCAGTGCAGCCGCCCCAGTTTCTCCCGCAGCCAGTGCAGCTGACCCAGCTACTCGCACAGCCAGCACAGCCGACCCAGCTACTCTCACAGCCAGCACAGCCGACCCAGCTGCTGCCACAGTTGGCGCAGCAACAGGCACCTAGCCAACGGTCTGTGCTTGAGCCGCTGCATCCCATGCAGCCACTGTCGCAACCAGGATCACCGCATGCACAGCCTGCCACCCAGCCCTTGTACCACAGTCAGCCTACTAGTAGCCAGCCTTTGAACCCAAGTCAGGCAGGCCCTGGCAGCTTACCCAGTACTCAGGGTCAGGCCTCCAACACAAGCCTGCCGAGCACCCAGGTGTGGGATTGGAGCCTGCATGTGCGCAGTGGTCGTTCGATCTGCACAACTCAAATTTGTGCTGCCAAGCTTCACATCTTGTGCAGTTGCGTGATGATCTTGTCCAGAACTAGTCCAGTGTGACCTGTGGTTGGTTGCAGATACAGACAGTGTGCACATCCCAAAGCATTTGAAACTGGCTGTGTAGGCGTGTACATGTGCATGTGTGTGAGTGTGTGGGTGTGCGTGAGGGAGTGAGATGCTACACTCGGCGACTCACATGCTGACATGCCGATCATAAGGGTCTGCACACCTGCCTCCATGCACGCAGGATATGTCCTCCCCCGGGCCCACTGGCACCCCTCCCGCCGCTACACAGCCCGCAGCTGCAGACAGCCCACCCTTGCTTCAGGCAGCGCCAGGCACCCCTCAGGCAGATCTGCATGCTGCAGCATTCAGCCCTGTGACTGTGCACACCACCAACCCTGCCAATCCGCCACACGTCCAGAACACCGGTGCTCAGTCGCAGCCCTCACCAGCACCTGCCCTTCCCCACTGCTTCCCAACCGAGTTCATCCAACCTTCACCCCCACAATTCTACGTGGCAGCTACCCAGGCTCCCCATGCACCAGAATCGCTTCGTCACACCCGAACCACGTTTCCCATGGCCATGGAGCACCACCATGCTGCCGAAGTTGTGCTCCCGTTACCTCACCTGTCATGTCATGCCACGGGACCAGGTGATGCTCTGCACGTGCAACAAACAGAAGCAAATCAGACGGGCCCAGCTGACCAGTGCATGGGCGATGCATCACAGGCGGTAACTGCTGCTGAATGGTGTGCCAGGTCCATCCAAGACTGTGCTGCACCAATGCAGCAAGCCTTGCCATTGCCAGTGCAGCAGTCGCCGCAGCAGCACGGGCAACCTGTGACAGTTAACGACGAGATAACACACGCGCACTTGGCTTCAGACGCTTGTACAGGCACGACTGGTCGCCCATCCCATGTGGCAATCGGCCATGTGCCACACTTGCATGCACCGCAGCTGCGTGTAAGAGACATAGCTTGGTCTGATGCAGTGGTCATGCATGACCATGCTGGCATGATTCAGCAGCCCACCATGCAGCACACGCTGCAGGCTACCCTGCCGCACAGCAGCAATGCAGCGACATCTGCGACGCAAGGCCTGAGGTTGGAAAAGTCACATGAAAAAGCACACCGCAACAAAGCAGCAGTGCATCCATGTGTGCCACATGTCACATCGCAGCAGACGGTGCAGCCCCCACCGCCCATAAATGCTCACAATCTGCAGCCCCTATCACCCGCAATCCCTGCTGGTCCGGCCCCAAGCAACGCAACTCCTGCAGCTGCCTTGGCTAGCGATCAGCCTACTAACCCTGGCGTCAAGCCCAATCCCAACCATGGGTCCAACAGCAAGGTGCAGCGTGTAGGCTCCCGGCGGTACCGTCAGCTGCAGCGCACTGCCAGGCAGCAGCAGAAGCAACAACATGTCGCCGACTCGCATGTGAATGAGGGAGCGCGTGTCTTGGCCCCGCACCACTGGCTGTCACGCCGCCATGAGCACGTCGCCAGGCAGAGGCACGCACCAGAGCACGGCCCTGTCATCGTGCAGGTGGCTGAGGCCACACAGCAGCGAGCGAATGTTGGCGTGTCAGCAGCAGGTGATGCAGTGGCAAAACAGCAGGATGATGTTGAGGAGGTAGCCAGGGCAGCATCAAGACAAGGGCAGGAGGAGCACGACAGCAAACGGCGGCAGCAGCCACGTAAGCAGCAGCTGCAGGGAGAGCAGCATCAGCAACAGGGAGAGCAGCAAGAGAACCAGCAGCAAGACCCAGCGTGCAGCAAGCCAGGCTTCCCAGCTCTACCAGTTTCCACCCGCAGCAGGATTGCAATAAACGATGCCTTGCACGTACCAGGCCCTGCCGCTACCCGGCCCAGCACTGTTAGCAGCGTGCAAGCACCTGCCGCTGCCGACATCTTGCACACAACAACCAGCAGTCCTGCGCCGCTCAGGCCAGTGGCCAGAGGCTCTGCCGTCTTGACCACCAACGCCCGCCTCTCTTTCATTCCCACGCCAGCTGGCCAGCCCCTGCCAGCACTGCCTAACCATCCTTTGCAGACCACAGCAGGTCTGGGGATAGTGACAGCATCTGCAGACGCAAGGCAGCCGATTGCGACTGTGTTGCAGGTTGTGTCAGTTGCACATCAACCAGCCCAACAGCCTATGTTATCCAACAAGCGCACCCTTGTCGGTCCAGAAGAGGCAGCCCAGCCTAACAAGCGCCCAAGGGGCTCTCAGATCCTGACATCCCACACACCCGCACAGCCCAGCCCACGTGACACCGCCACGCCCGTTGCAGCCCGTTCGTTGGCATTGGTTCGCAAACGCAAGCGCAGCACGGCTGCAGGCGTACACACAGCCATGGATGCATGTTCAGTCCAGCATGCCCGAGCGCTGGGACCTGGAAGTGGCGAGCAAGCAGGCGCAGCCCGCAGCTTGACCACTGCTGCCGCCTCTGGCCCTCAAACATTATGGCACGACAAACTATTGTCTCCAGCGACGACGGCCATGCCCGCGCCTGACCGTGTTCCAATGGAAAGCCTCATGTCTGCTGCTGAAGCGCGCCCTGACCCCATCACCATGCCAAGCGTGGCCAATGCGTCTGCACAGCCCGCCCCTGGCAGACGCAGGGTCAGACGTCCGCCCAAACGTCTAGCCACAGGCACGACACTTGCAACAGGCGCACCAGGGTCCCATGGCCTGTTCACAAACCTGCCTGCGCCAAATGCATCTGTAGCATGCCTGCCTTCAGCAGCAGACCCAACAGCGACTGTAGCACCTCCGGCCCTCTACCCTGTCCTGGCCGCCGCCCTCCCGTCCCCCGCCCCTGCACCAGTCATCATCCCTGCCGTTCCTTGCCCGTCGCCAGCCATTGCCTTGCAGGCCCCGGTCCATGTACAAAGCTCTGATGCAGTGCAGAACAAGGCACGCACCAGGGTGGCCTGCAGACCAGGCAGCGCCCACAACCCGAAGCGTCCTGCAGCTGTTCCCGCTGAGCCGTCAGGCATTCCTGCTGCAGCCCCCGTGCCCGCAGCACCCGCGCCCCCGGCCCCCGCGTCGCTGCTGCTGCGGCTTGTGGACGACTTCCTGCTGCTCACCACGAGCCGCCCCGCCGCGGAGGCCGCTGCTTTGAGGCTGCTGCAGGGCTTTCCCGAGTAAGCAAAGCAATTTTTATGTGGTGGTTGACAATCAATTTGGAGAACAGCCTGAAGAAATTGGCACTTGTGTCTGGGCTCAGTTTTTGCTATGCATCATGCCGTACAGACCATATCTCATCCCGCATTAAATAATCAACTGTTGGCAGGTGCGGGGTCCAGAACCCCATTCTTGGCCTTTTGCGGGCAGTTCGCGGGAATTTTGATAATTATTTTTGATGCTGCGGGAAATAAAACACCTTGTCTTGTCGTGCTGCGGGAAGTACTACGCCTCATCACATCACGAAAACAACGATTTTTGCATTGAAAGGAGTAGCTGTGTAGCTTCTAGCAGTGTTATAGCATGCATGCAAACTTTCTTGCAAACAAGAACCTTGAAACAAGAACATCAAAAAATCAACCAGTCTGACAGCCATTCACATAGCCTTTCAGCTCAACAACAGCCGTTGTGGGAACGCTGGGCAAAATTATATTAATGTCTGGCTGTGTCTGCGGGATGCCTGCGTGAAAAATAATAAACGTTCTGGTACGGGTGCAGGACCTGCGGGACCATTTTCATTAAATGTCATTTGCCCCCTGCGGGATGAGATATTCAGGCGTATTCTTATTCAGGACGAGATATTCAGGCGTAATCTTATTCAGGATGAGATATTCAGGCGTATTCAGATGTATTCTTATTCAGGACATGCGCTGGTTGCGTTCAGCAGTGGCACCTGTACACGTTGTCAGTGTTCCACCCATCAACTCTGTCGTGTTGCTCCTGACATGACACCTCATGTCTGTCCCATGCAGATATGGCTGCTCAGTCAACCCCCTCAAGACACAGCTCAACTTCAGCCTCAGCCAACCCACACAAAACACACACCTTGAAGACCCCGGCCTCACTACAGGGCAGGAGCCACACGCCCAGAGGTCAGCACGTGGGAATCTTACGGCCCGCTCTGATGCCCGCGCTGATGTAGCACGTGATGCAGACGGGCAACGGACAGCTGAGGCAGCATATGGCGGTGCAGGATTGATGCCAGAGGTGGAGGCAGGTGGGCTGCAGCGCCTAAACCAGCAGAGGCAACAACAGGTGCAGGACAGCGGGCAGAGGGGGTGTGAAGCAGTAGGGCAGCAGAGGGAGGAGGCAGAGGGACAACAGCGGCAGGCGGCGCAGACAGAGGGGGGAACGGGTGCGGCTCCGGGCAGTGCCAGCCAGCGACTGTGGGCAAGCCCCTGTGGAGCCTCCTTCATTAGGTGGGCTGACAAGGACTGACAAGTGGGCATACTAGGACAGGATGAGAGTGCTGCCTGGGGAGGGGCAACTGATTCAGTACGATACCAGCCATTGTGTTGCAAGTCTGAAGCACTTGCTCTATGCATGTCCTGCTGTGCAGCAGCTTGGCCAGGGCCGTTCACCTAACCTCACACGTGCCCCCGCTTTCCGTTCATGACATGGCTTCAATCGTACCAGCATGCGCTTTGCTTTGAGCCCATGGCATGGGTTGGTTATGCTGCAACGTCTTGGGTTGATTATGCTGCAAACATTGCAGCGCTTGCCTTGCGCTTGCCTCACCTTCTGCTGGCGTTCTCCAGGACTGACACCTGGGACTGAGATCAGTCAATCCAGGATTTCAGCGGGATTTCAGGCCCAACATTCATTCCGCAGCAGACCAGTCATTGAACCGTGTCATCACTCTGCTGCTTCCCGTTGCGTTTTCCGAGCCCAACCTTTGCTGCATCAGTCTGACATTTGTACTGGCCCTGGGGTTTGTACATGTCAGGTTCTCTCAGAATGCCGGATGGGATTGACATTAGCTACAGTACCAGACGTGAGATGCAACACTCTGTTACCTTTGACCTGTGTCATCACTGTTCCAGGTGGTGCGGTCTGCTGCTCCACTCTTCCACACTCGAGCTCCAGGCCGACTACTCGCGCTACCGGGGGGTGCACCTCTCCGCCACGCTCACACTCCCCGCGGGCCCGCACCCGGGGCGGCAGCTGCCGCTGCGCGTGGCCGCCTACATGCGCCCCAAGTGCCACGCGCTGCTGCTCGACCGCACCATCAACTCGAGGGAGACGGTGTGCCTTAACCTGTACCAGGTGGGTGGTGGTTGCACTTGAGAACTACAGGTCCTGATGCTGAACTGCAGATGATGGGTGGGACACTGCGCAATAATGTTTGAACTCGTACTGTATGGCTGCGCCTCAATTTGTATTGAGTGGGTGGGCAGCAAGGCGACAGCTGAATAGAGCGGCAGACGAGACCTGCTGAACTGCATGTGATGGGTGGGTTGCATGATTGAGCTCGTACCTATAGCTTGATGGTGGCAAGTGCGCCATGACTAGCCATGCCTTTCGTCAGCCTCTGACTGTGTGTGCCGATTCAGCACACTGGATCTAGGTTTGTCCTGGCCTTTCCTTGCACTTGCCACAGGCCTATCTGCTGTCGGCCATGAAGATGCACTGTTATTTGAGGTCACTGCTTGCACGCGCCGGAACGCGCGACGCTGGTGGTGCTGACGCCGGCAGTGGTCCAAGCAATACCGGGGGCCTTCATGCAGCCGATCAGGACCCTGGGAATGCCTCCCGTACCTCGGCCCTTGTGCTGCGCACTGTGCAGCTGACGCTTTCTTACACGCTGCGTCTCTCAAGAAGCCGCGTGGCAGCTGCTGCCACTCGGTTCGGTCTGCCGCTGCGATGCGATGTGCCCGGGCGCCACGTGCGGTGGCTGGGGCTGCACGCCTTCCTCACCGTGCTCACGCGCAAACAAACCGCGTATGCAGCAGTCATCCAGGTAAGAGCCTGACTGGGCCACAATGCTTTTGATGGCATAGACGCAAGGATGTCAAGATGGGATGCCCATGGTACGTTGGCCTCTCAGCCCAGTATATGAGCTCGTTTTGGAAACACGAGGACAGACAGGGACTGCCTAATGCTAAGCAGCACTTGCTTGCATGCGGAGGCAAGCACCAATTTCAGTCTACTGGCATTCACGTGCTATCTACCACCATTGCCGCTGCACCTGACTTATTGGTGATGCCCACTCATGCAGGCATTGCGAGGCGAGCTCAACCGTCGTGACTACCAAACCGCCAGGCGTGTGCTTGGCCACGTGGTACAGCCCAGGAAGTCCGCAATCTTTGATCAGATGCAATTTTGATATGCAGATGTGTGATACGTATGAAATGCGATTCAACAGTAACCATTTATTTGAAGCAGGTGCAAGCCTGTTACTATTCTTTCATCAGTCACCAAGCAGGTGCAATCTGTACTGACATCCATCTGTCGACTGAAGTACGACTTCTAAACTCCACGAACCGCCGAATGATCTCTGGGTGCAGTTGTGGCCATGGTCCACTGGTCCGAAGCAGACTGGGCTTGATTTGAGATATATCAAGGTCTGACTTTTAACGTCTGAGGCGTTTGGAAGGGTAGCAATTACGAGTAAAAGTTTGGACAAGCTTTGTGTATTTTACAGTGTTGTAGAGCAGCAGCACCTCAGCAGCGCAGGATGGTTTTGGTGTGAGCTTGGTGCGAGGATGTGTGATATTGTCTGGCAACTTGAATGTTAGCATATTTGTTTGGGAGTCAGCAGGAATTTGCGAGCGATTGTTTGCGTTGTGCAAGTACTTCTGTGATTTAAACTTGCTTCAGCGGCACTGCCAGGGTCTCCATCGTGCTTGGCTTCCTAAAAAATGCGTGGTTTGCTCGGGTTCTCCCCCCTCGCTTCAAATCTGCACAATGTAGTTTTCATTTTGTACAGGAAGGCCCGGTTCAACAGGAAGCACACAAGTGGTAAATACAACAACAACCCGTTCTTCTCTGTTTGCATGCTATGCACTCTTGAGATCTGATTGTTCATCCTGTAGCTCGAGAAAGCGTCCCTGATGTAAAGCGGCACAGAGCTCTAGTTGACCAGTTCGCAACCATGAACGACAACGCAGTTTGATCTAATGTGCAACACACACAACCTACGTTCACTCTTCCTCCCGCTATAGCATAACGCAATTAAATCAAATTCCATGCTCAGCCAAGCCCTGAATACAAGACGGGCCGCATACCGCCACAGCTGGTGAATAAACATTAAACCTCAAAATGGGCTTGGCTGTCTAGCATCTGCTGTCAGTGCAAGCAAGCTGCTGCTGGGACGCGCCTGGTATATTTACGCATATGTACAACCAGTGAAAGCCAAAACTTTATTCGGTGTGCTAAATGATGGGAATAACAACATGACAATCGGGTTACCATATGATTATTTTGAGGTACTGTACACGTGTCCATAGCAGCTGACTTGAATCGTGGGCATTGCAAATTCAGGCGATTACTTTCTGGGCTTGATCGCACCAATCTCCTCCAGCTTCATGCACTGCGTGGAAACAAAGCAAGGCAGGGACGTGCACACTCGGTCCAGCGCATTGTAGGTCACCATTAACTCACTCAGTCAAGCAACTTCTCATTATTGTGAATGCACATGGTGTACTCTGTTCCACGCGACGCTCGGCCACTGGTCTTGTGCACGCCATATCCACCTACAAGCGCCGTTTCCCATTCTTCGACATACCCTGTAACTTGTTCCTTGCTCACGATCTGAAATCTGTCCATGGACACTAACAGCCCACAGCCCATGTGTCATACCACAGCCCTAGTTCATGTCCATGCAGCATGCCACGTACAGTGCCACGCCCCCTTGTGCCCACCAGGTCACGCCGGGCACTCACCATGTCCGTGATGCTCTCCTTGATGGGCATGTAGTGCATGCCCAGCTCCTTGACGCTCTTGGCGTTAGACACGTAGGCAGTGCCGCCCACATTGGCCCTGCCAGGGGCAAACACATTCACATCGTAGAGGATTAGCCACATCAGGGCAGAACAACTCATCACACATGACAGCGGGTCAGAACAGCCAAAGTAACAGACTTGTGCGTGCAAACTAGCATGGGGTAAAGATGATGGCACTGGGTGCCATCACTGAGGCGTGATTAGTTGAGATGTGGGTGCAAACTTCAGCAGCAAGCAGCCAGGAATTGCCGAGAATCAGGCACAAGGCTGGTTCCATGGTCAGGTCAGAGTGATGTCTATGATTGCCAGTAAGCTGTGATGCTGTATTCATGACGTGACACTCACTTTGCCCAGTCCTTGCCCGACCCCCTGAAGGACGCGAACAGGACGGCCAGCCACCGGGGCAGGTGGTGCTGGGGCTTGCGGACCTACAGATGCGCAATGTGGAGCAGCATGCGAAGCGTGTCAGTATCTTTGGAAATCGTGATACAAGCGGGTACACAACCATGACATGTGCCTTATGAATATGGGCGTGACGCATGTGGAGCACCAAAGAGAAACCTTGACCAGTCTCTTTGGAGTGGTAAGAGCGTGATGCAAGTGCACATGCATCACATGCATTGCCATGCTTGCAACCTGCATTGGTTTGCCTTCTACAAAGGCTGATGCAGGCAGCGTCACCAGCCATTCGTGGCACGGTTGAACAATCACAACATGCTGAATTGTGCTGACTCCTCCGAGCTCGACATGTTGCACCATGAAATGGCATACTCGGTTGTACAGATAGCTCAGTGCAAGCAAGTAATCTCGACTGTGCTGGCTTGCGCCAGTAGTGTGACCCACCTGTTTGGGGTAGAGGTTTGAAATCATGACAGCCAGGTCTTTGATAAGCAAGCATTCACTGTTGACGATGTTTCTGCAGGCACCGCAACACAGCATACACACAGGTCATGCTACGGCCGGACATTGAAATAGGTCTCACAGGCGTCCACAAACAACTCGCTTGAGCATAGCATCCCAGAGTTCAGCCGCTCCTGCAGTGATCTACCTTGGATCCGGCCCATTTCATCTTTGCACGCAAGACAAGTACCACCAAAGGACCGAAGCCGCAAGAAACGCACCTGCCCTTTGCCTCGGGCGTGAATGCCGCCACCATGTGCGCTGCACAGCAGTCTCTCACGTCCACCATGCCAAGTCCAATGGTTGGGCAGGCGAACGCGTAGTCTCCACGCAGGATGCCTCGGATGTATTCAATGCTCTCGGCATCCGATCGAGTCATCGCTGGGGGTCCGAAGATGACAGACGGGTTGATGACCACCTGAACAAGGGGCGCGTCATTTTGGAGACGCAATCAGTCAGTCTTGAAACCAAACACAACCTGAACCACCATAATTGCAGTGTAGGTGGGGATGTGCCAGGACGCGGGCCCGCGACACAAGACACCTGTTCACCCTTGACAAGTTGGGACTCGAGGTGCTGCAGTGTTCGTTTGAGTTGTTGTCCCATGATTGCATTGCGACATGTAACAGTGTCTGCAGGTGTCCGTGGGCAAATACAACAACAGGTGCCCTTGGGCAAGTGTGTAACAGCATACAAGGAGGCAAGGCTACCATGTCCAACACCCATTCAACAGCCATTCAGTGCTCAGGTCTACCAGGCTTACCATGTCCCAGCGTGACTGCTGCTCTGCAATCTCCCACGCCCTCCGCTCAGCCCTGCAAGTGGCCACAAACTCACACGTCAAGCACATGTACTCACTGTATATGTATTTACACCAGGGAAGCCGTCAGAGGACACGGAACGGGATGGGCACCGCCCTGGCCTACCCTGAGCAAGAAGGTACTCACGACTTTGATGGCACATCAAGCATGAAGGGTAACTGAATGGACCAGGCTGAAATTGCAAGGGGCGCACAGCTGGATTTCTGGGCAGTTTGTACCGAGCACATACGTGGCACTTGGGAGTTGCAGACCAACGTCAAGCGATTTACTCGCCAAACAAGCTCTGGTTGTCCCAAGCTCTTGCCATCAAGACCCACTTTGTTTTACTGAAGTTATATGGCATGTCGTAGACAGACGACCGTGTGTTCCAGTCCTCCTCTGTTTGGTGGAACCCTGTGGCCTTGTCGCGGTACGAGTGCACGATAGCAGACGTGCTTGAGGTCAGCACCACACGCTTCACACTGGGCACCTCGTTGACAGCGTCTGCAATCAGAGGTGATGCAATGGAGGTGATATGCCTGACTGTTGGCATCACTTGCGTTCAGAAATGCAGACAAAACCCAGATAAAGCCAAACAATCAGCACAACCCGTTCTATCACTGTCGCAGTTAGTATGGCAATACCATGTTTGTATGCCAATGACACCCATGTGGAATATCATGACCCGTTCAACACCTGGAGATCACGTAGCACCTGTGCCTGTGCCTATCAGTTGTCATATCACCATCATATGATGTACATCAAACCTACCAAACTAACTACAAAAAGGCACGACTCACTTAGAACATTTTCTGTGCCTTGGACCGCAGGCGTGACCAGGGATTTCATGGCGGCCGGCCCATAGCCCCCCTTGTTTGTAAACGGACTGGCTGTGTGGAAGACAACGGTGCAGCCCTGCAGAAATCAGGCAGGACACCACGAGCCTGAAGACCTAGTGAAATGCAAGGTGGCCTCAATGTACTGTGTGTACTTGGGCACGTATCAACCAAGCCGACGAAGGCTGTGCAGGGATTATATGTGGGCATGGTAACATGCAAGTGTGCATGCATGTGCGGCATGGTAGCAAGCATAGTTTTCTCACCTGCATTGCAGTCTTAAACCCATCTGGCTGCAAGAGATCCGCCTGGAAAATCTTTAGGCGCTCAGTCGCGCCTGGAAATGTCTTCAAATCCCCAGCTTTGGCCGGGCTGCGGACTGTCCCGTGGACAGTGTGCCCAGCTGCCAGCAACCTGAGAGCAAAGTCTGATTCGCTTTGTAAGCTCCGAGTTCGTCGCACCAGATCGCGCTGGAGTAACAAGGAGAGTTTAGAGCTTACTTTTGCATGACAGCTGCATCATGAATTCGCAGTGCGATATTTCGATGTCGCACACACAGATGCAATTTGCCACTCACCGGTACACGAGATTGCTTCCCAAGTAGCCAGTCGCGCCAGTGACGCAAACTGTCTGTGGCTGCTTAGTCTCCGCAGGGTAGAACTCTGGCTTCACTTGTGGAGTTGTCGACGTCATGTTGCGGATGCGGGATTGCGTGCTAGTGAGGACGCGGGTTTCAATGGCCAGGGATACGAATGGCTTTGTTACTGGGCTTAGTGTATGTCGGATGAAATGGAGGAACATCGCTGCGAAGTTGGTGTTGTCAGATGTGCGTTATCGATACGTTTGGTGCGTTTTGACAGCTGTCTTCCACGGCCACAGGATTCGAAACCTGCGCAATTGTAACTAGCCACGAATTATTGCTTGTAGGAAGGCCGCCGCCGTAGCCGAGAGCTCCTCTGAACTTCCAGCTCCCAATTCCAGCCCAACCCTACCATTCGACAAGTGTGAGAAAAGTGAGAGGTCGAGATTTCCTTAGCGAGTTGCCAGTACTTTCTAGCGCCCACACAAAGCGCCCCACAAAGCGCCCACCTTTCTAGGGGGCCCGCAGTTTGCTCTCCTTTGATTTGATTTCAAACGGCAGAATGGGAGATTGCTGCGAGATACTACACATGGTACACATGGTGGAGATGGTGCAGTTGGTGAATTTTGCTATTAGGTCGCTATTGTGTTTCTGGGCCACTGTGTGTTGCAGCCTTTGTCTGCCTGCAAGACGGGCATCTGCTTCTCCGTTAGCCTATCTCTGCAGTCGAACTGCCAGTGTGTCCTGCTTCACCCTGGCCAGAGCCTGGTTTCCTGGCCTGTCTGGCCTGCCTCTGGTCTGTGAAAGTAGCGTGGGCGGCTTGTTGGTTGCTCTTCTGCCTTCACCCAAGAAACTCTTTGCCTGCGTTCTTTACAAGCAGAGAGTGCACACCAGGAAGCACGTCCACGCAACTGAGTTCAACTTGCTTTCTTAAGCAGGGTGATCAGGGGCTTGCTCGTCCCTGTTCCTGTGACGGCTGACCTGACGTAAACACTTGACCAAAGTGGACAGTTTTGTCACTCGACAATAAGAACAACGAAACAAGGCGCCTACAAGTATACTCGCTACCTTTCCACATCAAGAGCCTGCCATCCAGCTGAGCCAAGTACGAAAGACGATCATCTTCAATGTCTGTCACAGCCTGATGGCGGCTTGGAATTGCTTTTATCACATGCCGCAAAGGCTGTTTAGGCACCCCATAACAACCATCCGCTCCGCCATGCTGTTGAGCATTGGAGAACAGGGGTGCCAAAGAAGAGAAGAAATTGCCAAACAAGTAGTTGATATTTGCGTTGGACGTGCTTCATGGTGTGCACTCCCTCCTTGTAAGCAGACTGCCTCAGCTCCCTGGGCGGAGGTACGAACCATCAGTCAACCCACCACGCACGTCGTTGCCCCTTGATGCTGATCATTTCCAAATCAGACTATCAGCATTCATCATCATCATCATCATCATCATTACATTGCTTTTATATATATGTATTTACACCAGGGAAGCCGTCAGAGGACACGGAACGGGATGGGCACCGCCCTGGCCTACCCTGAGCAAGAAAGCAAAACGAAAATGAAAATTGCTTTTCATGGTTTAACCCACGGTACTGCAGCTGGACACAATATCTCCACGAATTACGCACCTGACAATCGTTAAGCAAAGAGAGCATTCTTACCCTCCTGATTCTATTTACCACCGACAGCCCATGAAACACTTCAGCACTCAAGTTGTTCAATGGACGGACTGTTACAGGGTCCCACCAGCATGTGACACAACACTTGGCCATTGGTGGTCCTGCTCAGCATTCATGAGGAATGAGCCTTGACCAAGAACAAAACAGAGCCTAAGCGCCCGAAATGCTGGAGTCAGTTCAGCTTGCTTGACATTCCACTCTGACTGGTCTGCGCCACATAACCGCCATACCGACGACCATACCGTCTTAACGATCCAGGTCAGTACACGGCGTCGGTGCGCAGGCAATGAATGGGCGCAGTAGTGATAGTAACATCACACCTTATAACATCACAGTATAACAGGTCGCAATCAAACAAGTGCCAAGTGGTCAGAGTGATCAAGGACAACCTGGGTGATCAAGGACTAGGTGACTAGGTGATCAAGGACAATCTGGCCAAGTTTTGTCCATGGGCATAGGAGGTGGCTGTGATCCAGGATCAGATCAAATGCAGCACGGCAGTGGCAAAGTCAATGTGTTGGTGAGTAGCACTGCTAGCTTCTTAACGACAGAGTATATACATGTATATGTATTTACACCAGGGAAGCCGTCAGAGGACACGGAACGGGATGGGCACCG